>PVJA010006928.1:0-70856 GCA_004027025.1 Myocastor coypus | reverse complement strand
AGTGCCCAGAACTTCTCCATCCAGACTCCAGATCTGGCACTTCATGTGCAACCCTGCAGTAAAATTCCCTGCAGAAAGGATCGGGGTCAGATCACCCCAGATAATCCAGGAGCCCAGAGGAGCACAAAAGGTTCACTTCTATGGGCTGCCTCAGGAAGAAGCTGAGCACAGCAGCAAGACCCAGTCAGGCACATCTGGACAAGATCAAACGTGGTAGATCCAGACACAAATTTCAATAGGTGCTAATAGCATATCTACACCAAAGTTCAGATGACAGTGCTATACAAAATGAGAAAGAGAAGAAGCAAGATGCAATCTCAGGCCCCAACCCCACCCAGAACAAATGCAGGAGACACTAGCACAGAAGAAACTGAGAATCACACTGCTGAAGTCTCTGAATAGAATCTGAAGTAAAGAAACAAATGCAGAAAGGTATAGAGGAAATTAGATCAGAAGTAATGTCTGAAGAAAAAGAAATGATAACTATAATGAAAGAATTAATAAATGCTTCTAAAGAAAAAAATGACAAAAATTAGAGGAGAATAGAAAAATGATAGAAACCTTGAATGAGCAATATAGGAAAGAATAGATCACATGAAGCAGTTTCAAAGAGATACACAGGAAAATAAAATCTCAATCACAAGCGTCAACACCATATGAATGAAACTAAAGATAGTTTCAGATCTTGAAGACACAGTTGCAATGAGGGAAAAGGTAAGAAAGGATCTCCTAAAAACAACTAGGATTCAGGAAGAATAATTCAACATCTGCAAGATGATGCAAACATGAACAACGTGAGACTAATAGGCATCAATGAGAAACAAGCAGGCAATACAAATCATAAAAAGAATATGGGCGAAAGGAATAGCAGAAAACAATCTGGCATTCGGGTAATGTAAGCGTACAGAATTCCAAATAGCATCAATCTGACAAAAAAAAAAAAAAAAAAAAAAAACACCCAGACGTATAATAGTCAAGATCCCAGAAATCCAGCAGAAGAATAGTATACTAAAAGCTGCTAGAGAAAAGAAACAGATTACATTTAAAGAAAAACTCCTCAGAATAATGGCAGATTTCTCTTCACAAACCATGAAGTCAAGAAGAACATGGAGCAGAGTGCTTCAAGTGCTCCATGAAAACAATATCCAACCCAGACTGTTATACCCCGCAAAACTCTCTTTCAAGTATGAGAGAGAAGTGAAATACTTCCATTAGAAAGAAGAACTAAAGAATTTCATGATGTCAAAGTCAACCCTACATTGCTACTGAATATTATTTTAGGGAGGGACCAGAATGGCTCCAACTCTATGAATGAGTACAGAAAGAACAGACCAAATAGGGCAAAAAATTAAACACGTGAAAAAAATGGGTACACAATAGTAGGTAAAAAAAATCATAAGTCCATACATTTCAATTTTTTACATATAATAGCCTGCCCTGGGAATGGGGTTGGTGCAGCATGTGGTGCCAGGGATTGAACTGGGGTCCCTGCAGTTGCCTAAACAGGTGCTTTAGACCCCTAAGCCATCTCCCCAGCCCCCATATATTTTAGTTATAATCATCAATGTAAAGGAACTTAGTTGTCCAGTTAAAAGAAATAGACTGAGGCAGTGGATTGGAAGCAAAATCCAACAATATGCTGTATACAAGAAAAATACTTAACTCATACAGAAATTCATACATTGAAAGTCAAAGGATGGAAAACAATGCTACATGGCCCAGTAACTCAAAAAGAGCAGGGATAGCAATCCTGTTTTCAGTTAGTCTGAACATCCAACCAAGACTGATCAAATGAAATAAAGAAGGCCACTACATACTGATTAGGGTAAAAACTCAAGATGAGGAGGTAACACTTCTAAATACTTACGCACCCAACACAGGAGCACCCAGATATATAAGACAAATCCTAATGGACATTGTTATGCTTTATGTCTAGTTGTCCCCCCAAAGCCTCATGTAGTCATTGGGCGGAGACTTCTAGAGTTTGAGACTTGATTCATGATCCCTGGGATTATGGGTTTTAGTACTGATGGGATTATGGGTTGAAGTACTTCTGGGATTATGGGTGTAGCCTAAAGCAGAGAGCCTGAATGTAATATAAAGAGAGACAGAGAGACAGACTCAGGATGTTGCTGTTGCTCTGCTGCCGTGCTTGGTTGGCTACCTCTGCGGCCATTTTGCTGCTGTTCCATGAACTGGATGCTCTCTGCTCTGTTCCACTCAACCTTGGGCCTGCCGAATATGGACTGAAACCTCCACGAACTGTGAGCTAAATAAACCTTTCCTTCCTTCATTTTGAGTGTCAGGTATTTGTCCCAGCAACGAATAAAAAGTAACTAATACAGATATGAAAAATCTAATATCGAATACTACACTCTTGACAGGAGAATTATATACCTCTTTATCGTAAAAAGATAGATCAAGCAGATAAAATATTAGAAAACAAGTAGCAGATCTGAACCAGAACTTAGAACAACTGGACTTGGTGAACATATACCCAACTACTTCTGAATGCACTTTTTTTTCACCTGCAAACAGGACATTATCTCAGATGGACCACATACTAATCCATATGCCATGCTTAAGAATACACAAGAAAGCATAAATTACCCATGCATATTATCTCACTACAATGCAATGAAACTGGAAACAAATGACAAAAGAAACCAAAAGAACTCCAGAAATATATGGAAATTAAACAATATCCTCCTCAGCAATGAGTGAGTTACAGATGAAAGTAAACAAGAAATTAAACAGTGTCTTCAATTTAATGAAAATTCAAACACAACCTACTGTAATTTATGGAATGTAATGAAATAAGTTCTTAGAGGGATATTTATAGCTCTGAACTCACACATTAAGAAAACAGAACAGGAACAAACAAATACTCTAAAGCTGCAGCGAAATCATCCAGAAAAGGAAAAGCAAACCAAACCCAAAGCTAAAAGACAGGAGGAAAATTACGAATTTTAGGGCAGAAATTGATTAAATACAGGCAAAGAAAGCAATACAAAGAATTAATGAATCTAAAAGATGGTTCCTTGAAAGATTAAATAAAATTGATATACTACCAGTAAGCCTCATCAGAAAGAGGAAAGAAAATTTCAAATTCAAACAATATGGAATTAAAAATCACCAAACCCAGTGAAAATTAAGGGGATCATTAATAGGTACTTCAAGAATCTTTATTCTCACAGAATTGAAGATGCATATGAAATGGGCAGATTCCTAGAAAGGTACAATTTACCCACACTAAATCAAGAACATAAAAGAATGCTCAATAATTCAATAACAGCCAATGACATACAAAACGTAATAAAAAAAACCTACCAAAATCCAGCAGGACCTACCAAAGTCCAGGTCCTGATGGATTCACCACTGAATTTTACAAGAAATTTACAGAAGATATAATCCCAGTACTCTTCAAACTCTTCATGAAATTGCAAAGGAAGCAATCCTCCTAAAACTACTCCTAGAGGCAAGTATTATACTGATACCGAAACCAGAGAAAGATGTAACTAAAAAAGAAAACTATGTGCCAATCTCTCTCATTAACCTAGATGCACAATAATCAATAAAATCCTAGCAAACAGAATATAGCAAATCATTAAGGAGCTTATATATCATGACCAAGTAGGATTCATCCCAGGAATGTAAGGATGGTTTAATATATGCAAAACTAAAAATGCAATACACTTTATCAATAGAGCCAAAGCCAAAAATCCACATGATCATCTCAATTGAGGCATAAAAGGCCTTTGACAAAGTGCAACACTCATTCTTCTGCAAAGTACTACAGAAAATTGGAATAAGTGGCCTATACCTCAATTAGATAAAAGTCATATGACAATATAATGGCTAACATAATTCTAAATGGGGAAAAACTGAGGTCTGAACTAAAGTCTTTTACTCTCAGATCCAGTACAAGACAAGGATGACCTCAACACCACTCCTATTCAATGTAGTTCTGGAATCATTAGCTAGAGCCATTAGACAAGAGAGAGAAATAAAAGGAATAAAAATAGGTAAAGAAGAAATTAAACAATCATTACTTTCAGATGACATGGTAGTCTACTTGAAAGACCCAAAAAACTCCACTAAGAAGCTCCTAGAATTAATACACAAATTCAGTAGTATAGCAGGATACAAAGTCAACATACAAAAGTCAGTAGCATTCCTCTACACAGATATCAAATACACTGAGAAAGAAATTAGAGAAACAATACATTTTACACTCGCACTGAAGAAATGGAAATAATTGGGAAGTAACCTAACTGAAGAAGTAAAAGACCATTTCAATGAAAACTACAGTACTCTGAAAAAAGAGATCTAGAATATTTCAGAAAATGGAAATATATTCCCTGCTGCTGGATAGCAAGAACCAACATTGTGAAGATGTCCATACTCTCTAAATTGCTATACAGATTTAATGCAATCTCTATCAAAACACCATCGACATACTTCACAGACCTGGGGAAATCATTTCTAAAATTTCTCTGGAATCAGAAAAGACCTAGAATTGCAAAGACAATTCTGGGCAGCAAAGATAAGGCAGGAGGCATTATAATTCCTGACCTAAAGTTATACTACAGAGTTACCCTAATAAAATCAGCATGTTATTGGGGAAAAAAAGCCCAGAGGATCAGTGGAATGGATTAGAAGACACAGGAGAAAATACAAACACACTCAGTCACCTTATTTTTGACAAAGGGGCCACACATGTTTACTGGAAGAAAGATAATATCTTTAACAAATGGTGCTGGAAAAACTGGCTCTCTACATGGTGAATACTAAAAGTTGACCCAAGTCTATCACCATGCACTAAGCTAAAGTCAAAATGGATTAAAGATCTAAATATTAAAAGAGAAACACTAAATCTCCTGGAAGAAAAAGGAGGAGCAAATCTTGAAAACATCAGGATAGGCAAATAGTTCACGGACAAAAACAAAATGCACATGTAACACTTGAAAGAGCCAACAACTGGGACCTCCTCTTGGAAAGTATTCTTCACATCAAAAGAAATTACCAGAAGAGTGAAAACATAACCCATCATTTTCGCAAAAAAAAATGTTAAATAATATGTATTCAGCCAAAAAGTCTTGTATCTAGAATTTATAAAGAACTAAAAACATTTGGTTTCCAAAACTCAAAGCCCCAATCCAGAAATGGGCATCCAGATTGAACATACACTTCACAGAGGAAGAAATACTGGAAGCTTATGAATACATGAAGAAATGCTCCACATTGCTAGCCATCCATGAAATGCAAACGAAAACAATATTTAGATACCATCTCACCTCAGAAGGAATGGCTATCATAAAGAAATCAACCAGCAACAAATGTTGGAGAGGCTGTAAGGAAAAAGGAACCCTTCTTTACTGCTGGTGGGAATGCAGACTGGTGCAAACATTATGGAAAGCAGTGTGGAGACTCCTTAAAAAATCAAAAGTGAGGCCCGGCAGGATGGCTCAGTGATCTAAAGCACTTGCTTAGGAAAGCTTGGGCGGCTGCAGGGACAGCAGTTCGATCCCCAGGCACCACATGCTGCGCCAGCCCTGCCCTCAGGTCAGGCTGAGCAGGCCATAAAAATAAATAAATAAACAAACAAACAAAAGAAAAAAAAAGATTTTTAAAAAATTAAAAGTGGAGCCAGACATGGTGGCGCAACCTATAACCCCAGCACTTGGGAGGCTGAGGCAGGAGGGTCAGTGCGAGTTCGAGATCAGCCTGGGCTACAAAAGTGAGATCAAGGTCAGTCTGAACTGCATAGTGAGACCCTGTGTCAAAAAGACATAAATAAATAAATAAATAAATAAATAAATAAATAAATAAATAGAATTGGAAATATCATGCAATGCAGTTATCCCCCTACTGGGAGTTTTCCCAGAAAAACTTTAAACATCATATCATAGTGCTCTTATGTTTATAGCAGCACAATTTGTGATAGCCAAATCTTGGAAACAACCAATATGCCCATTACCTGAAAAGTGGATGAAAAAGATGCGGTGTTTTTATATAATGGAGTATATATATCAGCTATAAACAATGATAAACTCAAAATTTTCATATACAAGTGGATATATCTTGAAAATACATTCATAAGTGAAATAAACTGGACTTACATGTGTAAATATTTATTATTTATATAAATATATTGTTTAGTCTCCCTAGTGTAAGAACTCAAAAGAAGAAATAAAAATTGAAAGGCATAACACTACTAAATGGAAATAAAGAACTTAAGGATTAAACAATGAAGAACCAGCAAACAAAAAAATTAGGAAACATGGCAGGGGCAAAACCACGTGCTTACATACACAGGATGAATTAGACAATGGTCCTAAGAGTTTCCAACAGGTTTTTAACACAGAATATAACAATGTGCAATACTAAAACCATGCTTGGAATATCTGTCATTCTGGTCTTTTAGATGTGTGCTGTTTTAATGGCATTTGGTTTTGCTGTATGCTCTCTGAAATAAATTTTTATTTCAACCCCCCCCAAAAAAATGGGTAATAAAAGAGAATAAGAGATAAGGAAAAATGTCGTAGGATTAACCTGCTATAATTTTGTATATAGTTAGATATCTAAATTTCTGGGTAAAATATGTAATTTTATTTCACTTTCTATAGATATTTATTAGAATATCAATGATTGAAAATAAGAATTCCATGTTAAGTCTAAGGTGTTTGATATTCAGAAAGATAGTGATGTTAACCTCAAGTATCTATGTATCTATGTAATAGTATCACTAAGCTTCTCTTCTGGATGCTTAACAACTTCAGTTTGCAGAATAAAAATTACAGAAAAAAGAAGGGCTACAAAGGTAGCCAATATTTTAACACTAGTCCTGGAACCTTAGTTGAGGACTCAGGACATAAGAGAACCTGTATTGTAACATTCTATAACTCAATGGTGCCCCAAATTTTCTATTCAAGGAGATTATGGGGCCACAGAGGAAAGGGATCAATGAGGTATAGTGTGCCTAAGGAGAGTCACCTAGAGAGAAAACCTCTCAGGCATTCACAGAGAGCAGACTGGTCAAGCAATGGCTGTGACTCATCCAGACAGCTGACACTGACAACAGTTCTACAAAATGGGATTTCAATGTAAATCCTAAGGGAATTTGACTGGCCTTCTCAGATACAAAAGTTTCACATTTTGTTACATAGGTCTTGCTTTAACTTGGTCTTAACCATCCAGCAGAAAAGTTTAATCACGAGGCATAAAAAGTAAAACCAGATAAGCACATTCAGTTGAAAAAGGCTGAAGTCAACCATTTCTGGCTTTGCCAATTCTTCTGATAACCCACTACTATTATAGAATGTTGAACTGTGTATACAACTACTTCATCATAGCTCAATGATAAGACATATTTGTACCAATAGTGTTTTGGAAATTTATCATGTCTACATCTTGTACTCTGAAGAACTACTATGCACACAGCAGTATGCATTATATTAATTATTGTGACTGTCCTACTAACGTGTTTTGAAACTGTCTCATTGTTATTTCCTATTAAAAGTAATACAATTAAAAAGGATAAATAGGTAATAGTTAAGTATAAAGAGGAGGGAGGAATTTTAAGCAAAGGGAAACTGCAAAATCCCTGTGGAATTAGAACTCGAGGGGTAGAAAGTGTGAAAGCCTTGTGTGGCTGAACCCTTGTAGTAAGAGAGAGCATCTTATAAAAATGAAGACAAGACAAATAGATAAATGGAGATTAAATGATTCAGTGCTTGCACGATCTTTTCTTTGTCCTCCATATCTGAGACTTTATGGAAAGCGTTAAGCAGAAACTGAGAAATAATTAGTAAGTGGTAAATATGTCTGCACTGTTCATAGACAACCTTAATTGTGGAAGGGAGACTCCCAAAGGAGGATAGCAGGATGGGTCCCCCATTAAAATACTTTTGCAGCTTTTTGCTTTTGCGGGAATATCGCACAACCATTGAAAGCTGTCCACCATGACCAAGTCTCTCCTTTCTCCCAAGCACATGGCTAGGCTCCACTTTCCCGATCCTTTGGTAGTCCAGCGCGTGGAGAGTGAGAAGACGCGATAAGCACCCCTTTAAAGGAGTTGCTCAAGACCCAACACTGCCTCTTTGAGGGTCTCTTTCCTATTTTGTGGGGCTCCGTAACCATGGGGCTCTGAAGATCAGAGAGCCATTCTTAGCCTAGTTCTTTCATGGGCACCTGCCAGGAGGTAAGCATGACCTGGTGACCTGGGGATACACATCTAGTCTGCCTTATGAGAAGAAATAAAAGCTTTCATTTCTTAAGCTCTTCCATTTTGGGTTGTATCTATCACAATAAGCCAGCCTTAATTAACTCCATGGATGCGTCTCTCTGTGATACTACAAATGTAGCCTGTCTTCCATGGATCCATGTCTATAACATGAGGAAATAACTGGGAAATTCATTAACTAGAGGCCTGCTTATAGATTTGTTATATGAAGTAATTACTTCATTGCTGATATGGGTCCACAGTCCCTCCTAAACTAGTGTTCTATGAAATAAGATACTGGATTCCCGAATATGACGAATTTCATACCCAGGAAGTTCTAACCAATGAACACACCTTACATATTTTCTTCTTCACATGTGGTAATAATTTTTAAAATGTCTGTTGTTGGTTTGAGACTCTTTAGTACCCTAAATTATTAATTTGTAATCAGTTCTTTCCCTGAGGATAAGATCATTTCTTCAGATGACACAACTCCTTAATTCACTAAAAATTCTTCGCTAAAAACCTACCCCAGAGCCCTGAATAAAATCCATAATAGAAAAACCTGGTCTATTTGTTGTGCCAGATATTAACTGTATCCTGCTCTGAAGATGAATCTATACTTCTGAAGAAATATTTTGGTTTTATAATAGGCAATTTCATGGGTTATAAAATGTTCAATACATGGAGTTGAACAGAAACACAATTTGTTATCTGTCCCTTACACATGCCCAAGGACCAGTTGTTCACATGCTATGGGTGGCCATGACCACCTCAATCTCTTAGGGATGCTTTTGGCTGCAAGTAAGCAAATTTCTAAACCCAAAATTTCTCAAATATCATACTACTTTAGCCAACAAAGAAACTGTTCAGAAATAGCTTTAGTAACATCCTCTAGAATGCAGATAATTCCACATGATATGTCTTTCATATTGTAGCTTTTGTTCTCCAAATTGTTCCAGAGTAGCATAACATCTTCAAGAAACAGTAAAAAAGTGAACGTTTACTTCTATTGTCTCTCATTTGGAAAAAAAAAAAAAGTGAAAAAAAATTTCCCCAAAGTCTGTCAGGAAAGTGGCCCCTATGTGCCTTTGGCTAGTGGTCACATGCCCACTCTAAACTAAGTTCTGACACTGAACATAGGATTACCGTGAGTAGCGTAGGTGAACCAGCACTCACCAGCTAGCATTGGGGAAGGCCCTTGAAAACATGGTCAGGTAGTCATGGAGCAACACTGGATTCTATTAAAGAGAAACTTAGATATGCTTTTTGAGCAGTGCAGAGGCTAGAGCAGATCTTCAGCTAACAAGGGACTGAACGGCTGCAAAATGTAAGACAGGTTCGTAAACCTCCATGCTTTTGAACTGTGTATTGAGTCGTGTGCTCACAAGTGTCAAAGCAGAGTGAATATTGGCACAGGAGAAGCGGAGTCGTTGCTGTGACTGGACCTGACCATACTGATCAGTTGCTGTTGGAACTGTTATGGTGGAGGAGTTCGGGAAGATTTAGCGATGCAGGCTGGAACAGTGTAGAATGTTGTTGTTGTTGTTGTTTTAAAGAAAAAACTTCATGAAGGGTTATGATCAGAAATCAGAAAATAAGAATACTGATGAAAATGCAGATAATAAATACCACATTAAGGTGTAAGTTGAGGAAATGTCCATTGACAGTTTAAAGACCATGATCTTAGTGTAGAAATTTTTTTTAAAACTTTCCCACGCCCTGAACTAATTGATATCATAGATTAATTAATCTTACTTTCAAAGAAAAGAAAGGGGAAAAGAAAAAAAAAGTAATGTTGATTTAAAAGGGTCAATGTTTAATTGTTTGATCAATCTTATATACCTATATGTATTAATCTAAACCGATCTGATGATGAAAATATGTAATATAACCATTGTTAAATTTAAACAATAAAAAATTGAAACTTGTTTTCTAAAAAAAAAATAATAATCTGGCAAAAGAAATTTTGAGATAGCCCAACATTCAAGCCATGGCATCCGTACTGCTGGCTGCTTTTGGCCAGATTTATAGTTACATTTGGGGCAAAAAGTAAAACCAAAAACATTGGAAAATTGAAATTTGATCCCTGAAGAAACTCTGCCTAAAGTGAGGACCAAGGGAAGGAAAAGTACTGAGAAGTATTAGCACCATGAAGTGGAGCCATGTACTTTAATAAGTGTCAATAAGAAAGATGCCTGAGAATATCTCAAGATTCAGCAAGGTGTCACTCATCTAAGCCTCAAAGATGCAGAAATACAAGCTTTTCATTTGCTAATAAAGATCCTAGACCCCCTGCCCTAGACAGACCATGCAGGGAATGCATTCCTTAGGAATCTTTTCACTGGGATCAACCATGCAGGCACTTGCTGGCTGCTGCTGGCTTGGTCGTGGGGACCTCGCTACTGCCCATGCTGGCTGGATGACTCTGCCTTGGATACATGGTAACGACTTTATGGACTTAAGCAATGCATATATGATGGGGTGAGGGAGGCTTCCTCTCAGTTTCATACAAGGTACTTGTATGAATCTAAGCCCAAAGCCCCTGAGAAGGTATGTGTGAAGTTGTGGAAATGAAATCAAAGGTACACGGGAGACCCCAGAAAGTCAGAGATATGAGAAACAGAAATCATTTGGGATAAAATATGTTTGTCAGGATTAGAAGCTGTGTAAGACAGAGGCCATACCCTGCCAGCAGCAGGCCACATATGTCATCATAGGTGTGGACATCCTGGTCCTGATGTTCACCCAGCTGGCTTGGGTCTATTCTTTGCTTCAGTTTTGTTCTTCAATTCTTTTCTATAATCTCCCTATAGAACCTCTCCATTTCCAACTTGTCTCCCTTTGGGAACAGGGATGTTTGTTGTATAACACTATACCTTGAAATTATGTACCTTGTTTTATCTTGGCAGACGTCCACAGCCTGACAGTTTCCTTTGAATCTCAAAAAGGACTTAGACTTGGACTTCGGGAAAATGCTGGAACATCTTTGACTTTAGGAAATGCAAAGGGTTGTCGTACTTCATCTTGTACACACGATAGCTCTCGTAGGTTAGGCAGAATTATGCACTTGCAGTGGTCTTCATTGGGAGGTGAAGTATACCAGGGAGAGGAGTTTGGACTGCAAGCTATTAGGGGCGGGATGTGCTAGATAAGGTAGACTGTCACTTTCGACTGGATGTACTGTTGCCTGCAGGGATTGGAGGAGCACTCCTCTAGGTGTGGTGGGAGGGGCCTGGAGACGTGACCATAGAGCCAGGTCTGGGCCCTCCCCCACCCTTCAGGCACTGTTTTCCTGTTCTGCTTCCGGATCACCAAGAGCTGAGCAGCTTTACTCTGACGCACTTTTCTTCCCACTACATGTTTGCAGCCCATCGCGCCTGCGCTCCTCGGGGGGGAGTGGCTACACGTGCGTAACGTCTCCGTGCTTCCTCCAGCCCCTTTCATCCCTCCCCTTCCATCTCTTGATCCCCTTGCCATTTGAAAAGAGCTGTTTTCCTGCTTCCTGCCAGCTACCTTTTATTTTGCCATTTATTTATACTTTGGGCTCCTTAAATAAAAGAAACCATATACTTGAACTTGTCCTAATTTATCTCACTTAATGTTATGACTTCAAGATGCAGTCATTTTCCTACAAAAGACTCAAATGTGTCCTTCTTCATAGCAGAGTTGGGCTCTATTGTGTATAAATGACACATTTTCCTTATTAATGTATCTATGGATGGGGATATGGGTCCTTCTACCAGGAGATTTCTGCTTTGAAGCCTCATGAGCACGGCCTGAATCCCCTCAAAACATGAGCCAAATTAATCCTCTTCTCTTTGCTTGTGGCTATATTCGGTCCTATGGTGGGAAAACTGACTAACACAACCTCTGTAACTATTTGTACCTTGGAACGCCTTGGTTTTCTCAGCATTCTCCATTTCTGGATGTCGATTTAAGCAGAAAGGTGCATCAAATAGACACAGACATAGAGCAGTCTTTTCTGTTTTTTCAAAGATCATCCAACTGCTGCTGACTATGGTCTCTGCGGTGGATGAGGTTAAAAATGTCTTGGAATAAAGTCCTGAATTCCAACTTATCTATGAAAAATAGAAGTTTCTGAAAATGAATGATTCTGCCTTTAAGATGCTGGTCTTATACTGACTTAGTGCCACTTCCTTCCTTGTGAAATTTTGATGACACGGCCATCACTCATTCAGCCGAGTGTGGCCATTTCTGAGTAAGAGAAGTGTCTTCACACGTGGTGTCCTCATCGGCCCGTGTTTGTTAGAACTATTGCGAAATGAGCTGCCTCATGAATTTCCAGGACACAGTAAAGCAAAACGCATTGATCCAGGACTAAGTTGAAGAAAGAAAATAAATGCATGAAGCAATCACAGATTTGGAACATGGTTCGTGGTATAAAGTGGAAAACATTTAAAAGTTATCATTTACTATACCATGTGCTTCGGAGAGATTGATAAGAAAGGTGAAATATTGCACCAAGCAGCATTACTGCTAATGGTGAGGGTGGAGATGTTTTTCAATTTTTTTTTCTGTATATTCCATGCATTCTGTTTAACCATTTTCCTCCAGCAAGAAAAAAACTTTATTTCTGAAGGGTATGTGTTGCATCATTGCCTCAGATACCGTTTCCCACACACCAATCTCTGGCCTGATCCATGAAGAGCTCAGAGTATTCCCTGCCCTCCCTGGCTGTGAGGGAATCCTTACATCGCAAGCTCAGAAGGCAACAGCAACCGTTTCAACCCAGGGAAGCCCAAGACTCTCCCCACTAATTATGCTTACTCTGAACAAGTTTCTCACCTGAGTCAGAACACGGGATGGCTTACTGTACTGGGAAAATTCCCACACTGACCTTGCACTGTGCGAGCTCTTCTAGAGTTGAGCTCCAGGAAGGACTTACTCAACACCACAACATGGTGTTGGGTTAGCCAATTATAAAACGAGTGATGTGGGGGCCAGCCGATAGCTCAGCAGATTAAAGCACCTGCTAGGCAGATGCATGGACTGAGGTTCGATCCCCAGTATGCCATGCTGGCCCCACCTCCAGAGCACAATGAGACAGCAATTGAGACAGGGTGTGGTGGTACGCACCTGTGACCTCATTGCTTGGGAGGCTGAAAACAGGAACATCATTATGAATCTGATCTGTGTAGTAGGACCCTATAGATCCTTACTAAATACATTTTTAAAGGGTGATATAAAAATATAAGAGGGATCAACATTAAAAATCACCTTCCCAAATTCACAAGGTGTTCCTGACTTGAAAATATACCAGCAAACTACCTTTAAAAAATAAAACTTGGGACTGCAGAGACAGCTCAGCTATCTAAGCACCTGCCTAGGAAGTGCAAGGACCCAGGATTCGGTCCCTGGCACTACATGCCATGCTGGCCCTGCCTTGGCCATGCCGAGCTGGCCACCAAAACCAGGTATGGTGGCACATGCCTATAATCCCAGCACTGTGGAGACTGAAACAGGAGAATCGCTACGAGTTTGAGCTGCATAGTTAGACACAAAGACAAAGATATATATTTAAAATGATTTATAAAAATCACAGCTAGGCACCAAATTGAAATATCAGATACATTAAAATGAGATTGAGATAATTAAATAAGATTAGCATTGATTATATAGTCATCTAGTTAATGTTGCTCTCTAGTCAAGGATGGGCCTCTAGAAAGACAGAAAGTGTTTCCCTCTCAGTCAGGGCTCTGTGTCCAAGGAGTGGCCCCCTGCCGAGCTCAGAGTCAGCTGGCACTTCATGAATGATGTGTGAAAGAACAAATGTAGGCAGACACATTTGATTAGATTACTATAATCTAATCCATTATAATCTACACATTAGTTGCTAGAGTATGTTCTATGTTCATAGTTCACTTTCCCTACCACGGCAGTAAAACCACACAGAGAAATTAAAAGTACAATTAACACAAAGCTAAAATCATTATTATTTATAGATTATAAGACTACTTACACTGAAAACCCACAAGAAAAGCTATTCTTAAAAATCAGTAAGATGTCAGATAAATATAAAATATTGAAAAATCAATATTCTACAAATGAATAATGATTAGGAAAAATCTTAGAAAGTATCTTACAACACTTGTGATGGCAATAAAATTAGGAAAGAACCTTCCTAAAGAAAAAAAATGCAAGGCTCTTCTGAAGTCTGTTTTGCTAGATGAACAGCTTAAATACTGCTGTCAAGTTTAAACAAAATTCCATGGAAAATTTTGGGTCGTGTTTCTGTATCTGCTAATGTTAGTCTGAGAGCAACACGCATATTCAGTCAGCGGGAGGAAGGATAAACTCTGAGGAGAATTAAAGGGCAAACGTTTCCACGTTTAAAAATATTATGAACCTCTAATACTCAGGAGGGTGATATTGCTGCAAAATTGAACCCAATTGAAAAATGAGAATAAAGATTCAAAATTGACCTTATGCAAAGAATGTGTTCTATGGTAAAATGTCTATGAGTGACTGAATCTACAACCTCTGAAGTCTCTCCATCCAGAAGTTTCCTCTCAACCCCACCTCATAGTATATGTGCAATTGAAGCTACCTACGCCTCAGTTTTCTCAGCTGTAAAGTTGGAATAAAATACACAAGGATGTTGTTGCAAGGATCAAATGAAATGCATAGTCATCAAAATTAGAATATTTAACATGAACCAAACAGAGCGACACCTGCTTATAACTTCAGTACTTGGGCCTGAGGCAGGAAGATAAGCAAGCCCACCCCCTGGGACACAAGGTGAGCCCAACGTCAGCCTCAACTACATATCGAGGCCCTATCTCAAAAAACATAAGTATATATTTAAGCACAGATAGTTGTAATACAGCATGAGCAGTTATTCTCCTGTTCTTATGAAAGAAAACTTGAGCACTCAAAACTATCAAAACGTCGTCACAAAGAATAGGCAAATGGCAATTTTAATTTTTCCATAGGAAAAATGTTGAACCTCATCATATAAAAGAAAAATCTCCATAAGCAAAAGAAAGCCAGAGTTGGGCATGGTGGCTCATACTGGAAGCCCAGCACACAGGACACAGAGACAGGACGATTGGCATGAGCTCAAGGTCAGCCTGACCTGCACAGTGAGACTGCCTCAAAAATCAAAACTAAACTAAACTAAAATTTAGTCATCTGTAATAAGTTAATAACTTCAGTATGCAAATAGCTTTCAAATTAATACAAAAATATCAACAACTCCACAGAAAAGGTGCAAGGGATAGGAACAAGAATACAAATTATCAGCAATGATGAGAAGTTTTTAATTTCATTAATTCTTGAATTTAAATGCATAGAACTTTAAATTTTGGTGTATTTAAAACCAAAATACGCACGAAGAGGAATATAGAAATAAAAGTATTTGAGTGTGCTGCTGTGTCAGGAACTGCCTCAAATTTACCCAAATGCAGAAAATAGCATGCATCTCCCATTCACTCTCTGCTACAGAGCGCCTTACATGTTTAAGTGAGATGTCAGATCTCACTTTTGGTAAATTACAATATACCACTCACTCTTCTTGCCACTGCATGCTCTGCTTTTCCAGCATGGCATCTGCGACTTTCACACCACCCGTCATTTCCATGTCATGAATATCCATCTGGAAGAGCATGAACTAAGTAGATGGCGAAGCCCTGCCTCAGGAAAAACGGGAAGAGCTCTAGTTCCCAGCCTTGACTCTGTTATAATACCTGCCAGGCAGGCCAGGGATGGAGCTAGCCCCTCCCCAAATGCCAACTGCGACTTTCGGGGCTTCTCTCCCTGAGGCCAACAGCGCCAACTTGTAAAGGCAGAGGATAGAAATAACTGGAAATTGGCATATTTAACAAGCATTCAAATTAATGCTCAGGTGCTTTAACATTTGAAAAACAACTATCACAATGGACCACTATGTCCTTTCACCCGAATGCTTTCAACAAAAGCTACATATTCTGAAGCAAAAAATATATATGTAAATGACAATGCCACACTGCACGCAATAGTGGCCAACCACCTCTGTTCTCTAAAGCTGGGTTCTCAGAGTTTTGTTAGAGCAGAGATAATATCTTTTAAGTTTATTCTCCTAATCCCAAGGATCAAAGTATGCTCACTGAAGCTGCCAGTCTTCCACAGTACTTTCAGGAGGCCTATAAATTCAGTCTTCCTTCTTATGATTCAGGCATTTAATCACACGATAAAGTTAATGCAATTCAATTTGAAAGTAGACACCTCAACAAGTACATTGCATTGAATTAACATATTTCATAAAATGTGGGTTTCAAAGTGACTCACCAGCTGAATGGAAAGTTCAGAGAAGAATGTAGCCCTCTCATTGGTCACTGTCCAAATCTTCAGTTGCCAGGAAAAGGACCACAGCTGTCAACACAGTGCTGTCACCCAGGCAACCAGCCACACCACTAAGAACTTCCTCAACTCTCAAAAAAATAAAATAAAATAAAATAGAAGTTATTATAGAAACTTTCAGGTGTTTTTTAGTTTGGGGGAGGTTCACCCATGGTCTATAAAATGAGGAGGCCAATTGGTCAGACTCTGCCTGTCAATTTAAAACCTCTCTGAAAGAAAGAAAGAAAGAAAGAAAGAAAGAAAGAAAGAAAGAAAGGAAAGAAGGAAAGAAGGAAGGAAGGGAGAAAGAAAGAAAGAAAGAAAGAAAGAAAGAAAGAAAGAAAGAAAGAAAGAAAGAAAGAGGAAGGAAGAAAGAATTGTTCTTCAGAGCCCAGAGATGCAATGCGCCCCTACTTGTGACTCAATGAAATTGCCAAACAGCAATTTGCTGTGCTCCTCCAGTGGTGCCTGGTCCCTGGGGTAAGAGGAACTAGACACTCTGTCTAGACCCACAGCAATCCACTAGTCAAAGAGCAGAAAGGAAAGATGTCACTGGCCCTCCAAATGCCCAGGCTGTTTGGCATCAGATGGGTGAAGCCACCTGGATGAGCGATGCCGAGTTCTCCATCCAGCCGTGGTACCATGCTAACAGCGTGTTCCAAAGGGCACCAGGGTGGACCCACAGTTGTTACCAAGCTACCTGCATGAGAGTCCGTAGGAATGTCTCTTCACATGAGTTTCCCACCTCGGGTAAGGCAGCTTTGCTGAAAGGAACATAGGGTCTACAGGAGACTGCTCAGATTACCTGGGCTTTGTGTTCACCGAACGCTTGTAGTCATTGCTAAGCTAAGCAGAAGGAAGGCCAAATCCTTTCTTGATTTTTTTTTTCTTAAAGGCAGCTGCTGGAATCCACTCATTCTTATGAAGGTGTTTACCTAAAGTAGGGACCTCGCATGTGAGGGAGACAGGACTCTCAGAATGTCTTGCATACTTTTTGAGTCTAATATGCTGAACTATAAATTTAATCCACTGAAGTGGTTTCTTGCAAACGTTCTTCTCGAATTCCTTTTGTACAACATCTCGATGCATAATGTATAGAGTCTGAAAATGGATTAAACTACATTTGGATGTAGTTTGAGGGTTTTTTTAACAAGCAAAAATGAGCAGGTTTTTCTGTTGTTGCCTTTTTTAACCCTTCTTGCGCTGAAGCAATCATCGCACGGATTGTGCCTTCTCAAGGCTGCTTTCCACACGGCCGTTCTTGTATTTTCTTGTCAAAAAGCTTGAAATGTGAAACGTTTTAATTGGAAATGGGAATGGTGAATAAAACTCATTTCCCTCATATTTCCCAACTAAAGCAAACAAGTGGAATGGTAAAACTTTCTGACTTATTTCTGGAAGACAATTCAGCAAGAAACTAAGCATGAGCAAAAGCCCACTGTGTAAACCGTGTCCTGGTCCTCCACTATTTGAATTACCCTAAGACTGTGAGCATTGTCAGAACGTGGCTGATTGGCAGGGCAAGCGATGTGGCTGATACTCAGAGATACGTTGCTACCGGTGCCCATCAGGGCCAGAAAGGCAGCAGGGAGAGTGCAAGGACGGCCAAGAATCACAGTCTACAAACTTACACTCGCGTGTCATCGATTTGATGGGCTTTTGATGCTGTGGGATAATCTACCTGCATCTGTGTGCCATTTGAATAGAAAGCTGTAATAGAAAAGGGATGGCAGCCAGAGAGAAGAGGTCAGATCCAAGCTCTAAGGATGTACTGAACTTGTCATGTGACCTTGAACTTAACTTGCTGCCTATGGTTTCAGGAATTAGATAAAGAGAGCCGTGCTCTCTCTGTCTGCATCTTGGGACCATGGAGGAATACCAAAGAGAGATAGATGACCCCGGAGGCTGTTATTGCTATTGTCTAGAGGCCCTCTCAAAGCCTCATGAGGTCATATGTGGGGCTTTGTAGAGGCGACTCGATGTAGTAGGGTGTGTGATGCTGTGATTAAGGATGTGATGCTGGGATTGACTCATGCTGGGATGCTGGGATTGAGGGCGCACCACCCTGGGGGTGAGCACTACCGGCCCTAAGGCTGAGTAGCCTGGAGAAACCGCAAGGGCTAGACAGAGGCCTGCTGTGCTCGCTTGCTGCTTTGTGCCTGCCATGAAGGGCTGCCCCTCTGAGTGCCCCTCCCTCATGCAACGCTGCCTTGAATCTAGCCCGCCATGGACTGGCGCTTCTACAGCACGTGGGCTGCCACGAGTCATTCTTCCTCTAGCTTTGGCATCAGCTATTTTGTCTCATTAATAAGCAAAGTAACTAAAACAGCAGGAAACACTTTTGGTAAGGATATTGCGAAGTCTTAAGCTTTACCTATGCTGCGAAATTCTCCCTCACTTGATGCTATTTACAGTTTACGGTTTTCTCCCAGAAGTGATGGCATCTTTGGCTCATCTTCTACATTATTCATTTAGGTTTTCCAAATCCATGGGTTGACGGAACAAGTTGTTGAATGGGGAAAAACGCTCCTGCACAGCTGGCCACCTCTGAGAGTATCTGAGTGTGAGATTCTAGCAAAAACTTTTCTGGCACCATTTGTAGGATGAAGAAGGGTCAGAGAAATGCGTGAGTCCTCCTCTCCCCAGGAGTTCTCCGGGTCCTCCATGCTGAGCTGTGTACCCTGACATTGGGTATGACCATCTGGGCCCCGATCTGGGGTTCACCATTTTGCATTCATTTACCTCCTCCCTTTGGCTTTCTAAGTAGCTCCAGTTAATCTGTGCTGAGCTTTGTGATTACCTTTTCCATCACGATTCAGATGATTCACCTAATCACACTCTCTACCAGCATCTCAGACCCCAAGCCCTGTAGATGGGAGGCAGCCGAGGGGAAAGGCTGAGCGCCAGTTATCGAGGCTCAGCTATGCCTCTCAAAGCCGGCAAGGCAAGTATTTTCACCAACAGACTTAGGGGACGTTTTCTATTTGGAGCTGCAGACTTGGGCCAGCTCGACAACCACCTTGGGAGATGAAGATAAGGGCAGAGGGTAGCTAGCCTCATTCGCCACCTGTCTCTGCCTCCACAGGCAGCACGCCATCTTCCTGTACTCCCTGTGGACCTGGAGTCATGGACGGAATGCTGAACGGTAAAGGGAGATTAATTCAAATTAGGATTCATCCCTCAAGCTGGGCGTGATGGTGCACACCTGTAATCCCAGCACTTGGGAGGCTGAGGCAGGAGGATTGGTGAGAGTTCAAAACCAGCCTGGGCTACAAAACTGAGCTCAAGGCCAGCCTGAACTGTACAGAGAGACCCTGTCTCAAAAAGACAAAAAAAAGAAAAAGATTCATTCCTCATAATTTCACAATAATATAGATGTCACCAAATGTGTTTTAAAAACTTTTTTTTTTTTTTTTAAATAATAAATACAGAAGAAGCAAGAAACAGGTTTGCTGTAGTGTGTTTCAGGTCCTGGCATGACACTTGACACATAGTAGGTACTTTTAAATATCTCTTGCTGAAATGCATGCATAGAAAAAAAACTAAAATAATATTTGAAAGATACCAACTTATCTGATATAGAGGAAATGATTTACAGCACTAGTATCCAGCAGTAAGGCTCGCTAATACTTTTAAAGACGTGTTGATGCTCATAAATCCAAAATAAACGACCTGTAAAATCACTTAAGATGGAAAAGACACATTCAACCAAGCTTCCAGAGGAAAGTCTGAAGAAAAATGGAGAGAACTTCAAGCATTATTAAATCTTTTCCAATACAATCACTGCCGATCACAGACACGCCGCACGTCCCTCTGCCCACAAGCTGTCACTTCGGACGATCTCTCTCAGTCCTTCTTGATGAAACTCCTAGATTGTATCCACCTCCCAGAGCTACAGGAGAGCACTATGGGTCCGCTGGAAAGCCAGGGCTTCTCACGGGTGTGCCCAGCCGTCTCCTCTGCATTCCACAGACAGATCTTAGATGCAGCAAGAGAAATTGAAGACATCGCCCACATATGGAAGGCAGAATTTTCCAAGTCTTCCACACATCCTGGCTTAGCATCCTGTCAAAAGGACTGCTTCCACTGACATAAAATTCGAAGCACTGTGAAATACCAGTCTCTACCCCCTTTTTATAATCCTGCTCAAGTTCCTGGAATGTAACAGGTTTTGGTACCTTCCCTTCCTCCCTGGGTTTTTACCTCAGTCTGCTAATGAGTTACTTTTCCCTTTCCCAGAGTTTGATTAAGGTCCTGAGGGTGGCAGTAAAATGGAACCGTGTTTTTGTTGCAAACTCAATTAGCAGAAGTTGGAATTGCTCTCTTCAACAAAGTTAAATAAATTGTTAATGAGAATTTACCTTCACTTGATTTGCTAGTTGCCTTATTAGCTTGGAGTCAAGACTATTAAAGCAGGAGATGTTTATTAAAGCTTAAGGTATTTTGCTGGATTGAATGTTAAAAAGATGATGACAGGATAGTACTGCTGACTTCTTACTTCTGGAACCCAGAGGGGATTCCAGGAGCCATCAAAACCTACCAACTGCAAGCCTTCATTTGGGTACATTCATTGGGGAAATGACAATTTACCCGGAGATAAGTGCCACACATTCCCAGAACATACCAGAATCTTCTCTTGCCAGGCACCGGTCAAAAGGAAATTTCTAAGCTAAACAGATGCTAACCTAGAGAAAGACCACTCACTTGGGAGTGCAGAGAGGTTGTCAGGCTGAGGTGGTCTTCCTTCTTCTGCTAAGCAAGGAGCTCAAACAGCCCCCCACCATAAATGTCAGGGCATAGGAGATAGAAGTTATGCACCTAGGCAAGTCCACACGCAGACCCAAGACTACCTATTCAGAGAAAACAACATTGTCTCCTAAATGTGGCGTTCCTTAAACATCTTAAAGGAGCCAGCAAGACGGTTCAGTGGTCTAAAGCACCTGCTTAGGAAAGCTTAGGCAACTGTAGGGTCCGTGGTTCAATCCCCAGCACCACATGCTGCACCAGCCCCACCCCCAGGACAGGCTGATCCAGCTGTAATTATTTTTTAAAAAGTTCTCTTAAATGTCTTAAATTAATAACCAGCTCTAGGCAAAGTTAAAAGGCCAACCAAGGATTTTTTTTAGCTCTCTCATCACTTATTTACTCCTCAAAAATGTTTTCTGGCTCCCCTTTTACATAGGGTAGAATCTACATACTGGGTCATTCCGCTCCATGCCTGGCTCCTCCTAGCTACTAGTCGGTCTAGAAGATGTGACAGTGCTAAAGATCTCAGTGCCCAGAATGTTCTGCCGCTGTGGTCCTATCTGAAGCCTAGCTTCAGCCCCGCCAACTTTACTCCATGAGAGGCAGAAGGTGAAAGCAGACACTGACAAAAAGCCCATGTTCTACTCCTCTTGCTGCACAGTGCAGTGTAAAGAGGGTAAGTGCTGGAACATAGGGCCCAGGCTCCAAAACCCAGCGCTATGGCGACTTGCAGGTAAGGGGATCCACTCCACTTCTGGGGCTCAGCTTGGATCCATGGATGCGCTGAAGTCCAAGAGCAGGCAGTCGGAGAGCTGACCTCCTCCTCACCATCTTAATGACAGTGCAGACAGCCGCCATCTCAGTGAACCAGGGTAGAGCTGGTGTTCTAATGTGTGATTCCTGAATGTTCTTCCTACCATCTACTCCCCCTGACTTTGTAGCGATTTCTGTAAGCTCCTTCTGCATTGTGTGGGCTCATTCTTGCTGAATTGGCCAGGCCGAATAACATTACCTGTAATTTGCCTCAGACAGAAA
Source organism: Myocastor coypus (assembly GCA_004027025.1). Classification (NCBI taxonomy): domain Eukaryota; kingdom Metazoa; phylum Chordata; class Mammalia; order Rodentia; family Myocastoridae; genus Myocastor; species Myocastor coypus. The sequence continues at coordinate 48,511 of PVJA010006928.1, read as the reverse complement.
GCCTTCCTTCACACACAGGCAAGCCAGTGCTGTCATTCTTGACCCTCCATCTTCTCAGGTGAGGTGATAGCTAACGCACAACAAGTAGCTAATAACTAATAGTTTCTTTATCCTTATAAGTTTTAAAACTATATATGTTGCAAGGCTTAGTAAGCTTCGTATCAGTTCTGGAACATGTCGATATAGTATTTTGTTCAGTATTTTCTTACTAGCATTTTTTTTTTGTTGTTGTTTTGGTGACATGTTTGTCATCCAGGCATTGACAGTCACTTAGGGAAGTGGTTGATGTACATACTACAATGACAGTTTATTTCTTTGCTATCCCTTTCACTTCCTCCGCCCTGCTTCCTCCTCCAACTCCCCTGTTCATTTTTCATTCTTGTTGATGTTATTAACCATAGCCCATCGCATGTATTAATGCACATACATGATGCATACATTAGTTGAGATGAACAGGCTCCGATATGTGGCGCAACTTTGTCTTGCCTTCCCTTCCTCTTCACCCCCCAAGCCTGTCTCCTTGAATCACTTCCCTGTGGTGAAAGATCTCTCCCCTTCTCCCCTTCTTTCCACCCAGTATTACCCTCTGTCTTTGTACTTTGCCATATGGTATCAAAGCTGTGTGTCTTGTTTATTTCACTCAATGTTATATTGTTATATATTATATATAACATTATACATAATGTTATATTGTGCATTTTCCTGCAAATGTCTAACACTTGTCATGCTTCTTAACCGAGTAGTACTCTGTTGCATACCAATACCGCATTTTTTAACCCAGTCATCTGTTGGTCTGTTGGCCAGCATGCAGGTTGCTTCCAGGGTTTAGTTACCACCACAATTATGCTGCTGTGAATACTGATAAGCATGTATCGCTGTAGCATGACAAGCAAATGCTTTGGAGAAGATACGCAGCAGGGAGAGAGCTGGGTCATACGGAAGTTCTGATTTCAGTTCTTTGAGACATCTCCACGCTGAGTTCCATAATGGCTGTACCATGACTCTGCAAGAGTGCTTACCTTAGCCAAAGCAGAGCACCGCTAATGGTACCTATCCAGCCTTGTGCAGCGTGTGTTCTTGGGGAAAGTTTTCTTGATCTAGACGGAGTGACTTTGCAGAGCTTTGCATCTGTGGCTGATGATGGAAATAAAACTGGTAATGATGTTTAAAGCTGAAGAGAGCTGACCTAATCTGCAAGGGGCACGGGCTGACACAGACAGCTCCCCAGGTCCACCCAACACTGTCGCCAGCGTGTCCTACCTCTCACTACTAGCCTCTCCGACAGGGCTCACTATGAAACCCACAGCGCTGCCTTTCAGGCTCTTTTCCTGAAAAAAAGACAAGCTTAGAGCTCAAGCTGAGGGGTGCACTACCTGCTCGTCCTTTCGCACAACCCGGTCATCCTTTCCCTGAAAATCAACAGCACACTCTTGGGAAGAAGACAGAGAAGCAGCAGAGGACAAACGGAATTGCAGGGGGCTTGTGGCTACAGGGTCAGTGTGCACGTCCACAGCCACGCGCAGGTCGGCTGCTGCCTGAAGTCTCAGACCTTGTGCTGGAGAGACAAGGACTGCCTGACTTCCGGGAACTCGCAGTACAGGGCAAAGGAGGAAGTACCATGTCTTCCTCGCCTACTATGTGCTAGATTTTATATATTTCATTTAATCAACTAACATTTGTTTTTGGGTTTTTTTTGTTTTTGTTTTTGTTTTTTACTTTTAATAAGAAATAACATCAAGACAGTTTTACAACACATAAGTAGGACAGCCACAATAATTGATACAATGCATATTGTCCTCGTAGGAGTTGTTCAGAGTACAAGATGCAGACATGATAACTTTTCTAAACAGTATTAGTACAAATATTTCTTCTCATTGAACTAAGAGAAAGTAGTTGTATACATAGAGCAATATTCCATAATAGTAGTAGGTTATTGGCAGAACTGGCAACGTCAGAAGTTGTTGACTTGAGCCTTTTACAGCTCAGCATACTAATCTGGCTTTACTGTCTATGCCTGATGGTTAAACTTTTCTGCTGGGCGGTTAAGTGCCAGCTAAAGCAAGACCTACATAGCAAAACATGTAATTTTTGTATCTGACAAAACCAGTCAAATCCCTTTGGAATTTACCTTGAAACCAGGTACAGCATTTTGTAGAATAACATTTGTTTTGTTTGTTTGCCTCAATTACACAGATGGCTATTTTAGGTTGCCTAATTTCTTTATTTTTTTTATTTTAAATATTTTATTGACATTTTTATTTTGGCAATACGTAAACAATAGGCAAGACAAAAAGGAGGCCACCCTTATACTTAAAATTTATAATGAGAAATTTATGCATAGAAAGTAATGATGGATTATAAAGTAGGATCATTTTTCTACAGATATTTATTTTTTTAATTTATTGATTTCAATAAGAAAGAAATAGACAGCTTCAGAACACATCAGTAGGACAGCCACAATAATCAATATAAAGCATAATGTCTTCATAGAATTTGTTCAGAGAACAAGATGCAGACATAAATATTCTAAACACTATTGGAACAAATATTTCTTCTCATTGAACTAAGAGAAAGTAATTTTATGCATAGTCCAATAGTCCATAATATTAGCAGGTTATTAGCAGAACTGGCAATGTCAGAAGCTGTTCACTTGAGCCTTTTACAGCTCAGCATACTAATCTGGCTTTACTTTCTATGCCTTATGATTAAACTTCTTTGCTGGTTGGTTAAGGCCAAGTTAAAGCAAGATCTATATAACAATGCATGTAGCTTTTGTATTAAAGAAAATGAAGGGCTACAAGGACAGCCAATATTCTGGTCCTAGCACTTCAAGGTCAGTGAAGACTCAAGACATAAGAGAACCTATGCTGTAACATACCACTATAACTCAGTGGTGCCCCAAATTTTCTGTTCAGTGAGATTTTGGGGCCACAGAGGAAAGGGATCGATGGTGTACAGTGTGCCTAAGGAGAGTTGCCTAGAGAGAAAACATGCTGTCAGGCTTTCACAGAGAGCAAACTAGTCAAGCAATGGCTGTGAGTCATCCAGATGGCTGACACTAACAACAGTTCTACAAAGTGCTGTACATGATTTCAAGATAAATCCCAAAAGGATTTGACTGACCTTGTCAGATAGGTTGCCTGATTTCTTATGCAGTCAAAGGAGCCATATGGATAAAGGCCTAGGTTGGAAGGATCTTGTGTGGAAGATTTGATTCCTGTTGCCTCCTGCACTACACATGAAGCTACTGGGATCCAGGAAGCTTAGGCAATTTCCTAAGGTTATGTGGAACTTAGGGTAGTGTGAACCCAAAGATGGTATTCTGACATGTAATCTAAGCTTTCTTCCCTACAGGTGGAAAAAAACAGGGAAACCTTTAAAACAGCTATCAGGAGATCTGCTCACACCCTGCAAGGCCACTGCAAGTCCTGGAGGACTTCAAGACAGATTTTTTTCATTTGCTCACCCCACTCGACTGCAGATTAAATTAAATTAAAAGCCCTGTTATTTCAAGCACAAAAAATCCTGTATGCTATTGGAGAATGAAGCCATCTTCTCTCTCCCCCAGGGCCTTTCATACCATTATGGTGCAGACTCTAGCTATCAATGATAGTGGAAAAAAATGAGGTTTTACAGTAGAGGAAAAAGGCTATTCAAACTGCTCCTGATTTCTATAACGGAGCGATCTTTTGATCTTTGAAACAGTCAAAAGCGCAGTTTGATCTTCCTCAGACTCATTTATTTTAGATTCTTGCGAATTTCTTTTCTGTAGGTTTACTTTCTTAGAAAACTCAATATTCAATTGAACAGTGACTTTTTTTTACATTGAAATGCAATATTGAATAGATGAAGTCTAATAAATGCCATCCTAGCTATATAGGATATTTTAAAAATCATAAAAGGGCCGATTGAGCCCAACCCAGGCAAAGATGACAAAGCGAATTCAATGCTTCTTTTGAAAATGAGTCATGGTCAGAAATACTCACTTTGACCAAAAGCATTTCTTTGAATGCCAGAGGTAAATTTTCTCACTTTCATTTTTCTGCCTGGGTTTCAAATCGGCCCAACAGAACAGAACAAAATCAACTCCAAGAGGCCTGGCAGCCGTTCCAGATGTAAATGTGAGGGCAGTGAGCTTGGTCCTATTATTTTCCATGTGTTATTTTCAAACGATGCAGATGATATTCAGATATGGACCAATCATATTTTCTACATTTTTTCATGGACGAACAATTCATTGCCAGTCTCTGTTATATTAGCATTCCCCAGGACTACCCTTTTTTATTATTTAGTGAAAGAATGTTTCATTGTCATGAGCCTCCACATTAATGGCAAAGGGAGAATTTGACATATGTAACCGCCATGGAGGGCTCAGGGGACAGTGGGTGGGCACGACACACTCAATCGATTAGCCCAAAGCAACAGCCTTTGATGTCAGGGAAAATTTCCTAATTTCACTTAAGACTCAAATAACCTGTGGAAATCAAAGTTCTCAATCAGAACTTCTGTCCCACTCTCTCCGGGTGCAGCTACAGCCTGAGGAATTCCGTTCAGCAATTTGTATATGATGGCTTAGTTTGGGAATGTGTTCCTCTCCTGGCCCTTTCAATGTCAGGCCCTTTAAGGAGACCCATAACTTCATTCTCCCTTTTCTGCCTAATACATATATTATTTTTCCCATTTCGGTATATGTTGGAGCAAAACATAGGTGAGCATTGCTAAAGAGACCATTGTGTAGTGTCGTCCTTCTCTTGGTTATGACCGCCTAAGAGGACTGATACTTAAGCGATCATAGAAAGACTCAATGTTCTTCCCTCTGCCTGTATCAGCTGAAGGCTGAATTGGAATTGGGGAAGGACTAGAATAGGAAGAGCAGGCTATCCTGCCAAGGAGAAAGGATGATCCTTTGGAAGAAGCCAGTGGAGGAAGAGGATTCACTAGAGATTCATAGAAGACTCGGGACTGAATCTCAGAAATAGCAAATGCAAAAGTTGGAACTAAATACAGCATCAGCTTAGATATCATAGTTTGGATTTTAGAAATTTGGCTTTATGCAGTTCTTTGGGTATTGGATCATAAATATGAAATCTTAGACGTTGCCATAAACCTAGATCACTTTGGTGTTTCTGGGAGTCTATAAAAGGAGGCTGCTGGAAGATGCCAGAAGCGCCTTCTTGGGCCTTGGCTGCTTTCCACTGACTAGGCTAGGGCACCACACCACCCTTCATCTGGACTTTATGCTTATATTCACTTGACCGCTCTCTGTTCTTCATGATGTGTGTAAGCATAAACAATGATCACTTATAGCTTTTGCCTAAAGAGTAATCAAGATGATGACAGATCTAGAAAGTGGAGAAAACCGTGGAAATGCCTAGCACAACAGAGAAAGAGAAGACGGGACAGCACTACAGGAGTTCCACGTGAAGAGAGGTGTGCAGGTTTTGAAAGGTGGAACAGGCAGTTGTTGTTGTTGTTGTTGTTTGTTTTTGTTTTTGTTTTTGTTTTTGCTTGAGGAGAATAAAATTCACATAATTACAGGAACTCAAAATAATTGGTTTTGCTAGAGTAGTGAGTTCCTTACTACCAAGCAACTCAAACCAGAGGATAGCATCCACATGAAGGTGGCCTGTGGGTGCCACAGTCTAACATGCCTCTGGGCTTCCCCTGAGAAGATGCCACCACCCTAGAAACTGGAACTTAATAAGTTGGGGAAAGTTGCTGGGCAGGTGTATGGGAAAATCCAACATGAAGCATAACTTTAGAGTGTCACCAGAGTTGTAGAATAAGGGAGTCTGACATTCCTTCACAACATTGGGACTGGGAGGGAGCTTTGATGTCACACACTTCAAGTGTCCATGAGGTATAAGGAGCCCCTGATGATAATCTTAAAGGCTTACTGCCCTATCTCTACATACAATTTTCCACATGTTTCCATATAGTACCAGGATTCCAAGAACATTCTTGGGAGGGCAAAGGTGGCAAGAGTAGTTCCTGAAGTCATCATGTCCATCTTGAGACAGCCAAAAACATCTTTAACTTAAGAAAGCCTGTCTTGGAGATAGCTAATAGAACTACAGTCTTAGAGTTGGTGATAAGTAAAATCCATGAAAGAACTCTAGATTGTGTAGTCCAATCAACTCAAGGATAAAATTCTGAGCTTCAATGATATGCCCATCCATGTCACTAGGGTCATAACCTCCCCAATAAGCCTGTAGGGAAAGAAACTACTTTGTTCCTTAGAAATAAATGGAGACTTCTTTTTGTTTCCTACCAGAACACTTTTACAAACTAACTAAAAAATAATGCCTGCATTTTCAGACACTCATAAATCTGTTGTCCATAGCTTTCTCATACTACAAGACCTGGCATATAAGGGACTATGTTCCAGGAGAAACAACATGTATGCGACAAGTAATGTGGGGACAGGCATGGTAGCAAAAAGCGAAGGTGGGTCCGCACATCACACATCTTAGAAGATACACCAGCTCTGCACTCAGTTAAACATCAGTTTGAGTAACACTACGGTGATGAGATTACCTTTGTCACTCGGTTAGTGCATCTTGTCAACTTTTATTCACTTTGCTGCCATCCGGTAGTAATTTTATCAGGTGATTGAATCAAGCTGTACACCTTTTATAGAATAGCATCCCCAGATATTCACTCAACAGCAGTTTGGGCAGGGGCTGGGGAGACAGCTCAGCAGTCTAAGCACTTACCCGGCAAACACAAGGACCCAGGTTTAATTCCCAGTGCAGCATGCTGTGCTGGCCCCACCCCACGTGTGCTGAGCCAGCCACTGAAACCAGGCATGGTGATGCGTGCCAGCAATCTCAGCACTAGGGAGGCTGAGACAGAAGGATCATTATGAGCAGTAGCTGCATAGCAAGACTTTATACTAAATAGATAAATAAAAGATAGATAGATAGATAGATAGATAGATAAGAGAGAGAGAGAGAGAGAGAGAGAGAGAGAGAGAGAGAGAAGTTTGGGCAAAGTTTTCAGTATCCACGATACAAATATTAGAAATGAAAAGGTACAAAAAACTGAGCATATATCATGGCACAGAGCCTGTTCACCTAATTAGAGTGGTGAGAAAAATATAATACAAAATGCCCAATACCAGGAGAAAAGGGAAAGAACCTGGTTTCCAATAATCAGGACACATTCTCCTAGAAATATTTCCCCACTCTGCTGCAACCCCCTGTAAGACAGACCATCTGCCAACTGTGTGTCACCAAGCAGAATGGGTCTATCAGCACAGCTGTCTGTTGTGCTCATTAATTCTGGGATAAAGTTAAGAAAAATTCTGCAATGCGAAAGTCAGTACTGATCTCAGTGGTTGCAACTTTTAAATATCCACAGATAATCTGGAGAAGCAATAAAGGAAGCAGCAGTGAAATTCTAAAGCAAATATATAATTTCGTCAAACACCATTTGCTCAAAAATTCAGCGCATGTTGGTGAAAATATTCTCTGCAAATAGAGCAAAAGATTGATATTTGTACCCTGTACCTCCCCAAACTTCCTATCAATAAAATTCTATCAAGAGTGCAAAAATACATTCGTATTTCAATTTCTATTTTGGTGCAAAATGCAACTCTGAAAATGTCAATGTTATCTAGTTTAACCTTTTAAGAAAGCTCATAGCTAAGCATCAATGGAGTATAGCGTTTGGAGGGTGTTGCTTAATCGAGTTTTTAATTTACTTGGTGCTAGGTACAAAACTTCTTTTTTGGTCCTAGTACAAATTAATATACAATATACAAAGTGAAGATACTGTTCTAGAGATCCAAGGACCTGAATCTACAGGCAATTTCTTAAAAAAAAAAAATCTTCTTTAAATTTAATTTTGAAAAGTAAAAACAAAAGCAACAACAAAAATCAGAAACAAAGACAGAAACAGGGTAACGTATAACAATACATGCGTTACAGATTTTCAAATCAAACACAGCCAATTAACGATGCATTATCTATTTTTATCATCAAATCTGTTGCTCAGATTAACACATAAAGTTACGTAACATTGCATATGTGATTGCACATTGCCACTCGCTTTTCAGAAATCTTAAATTTTTGTTCTTATCTCTCTGTTTTCTTTCACCTCTTTTAAGAAAACTAAACAGAGTATAGCAATAACTGATAAGACGTTAGAAACAGTACACACTTAGAAGACCAAGATGACAGATATGCATGCAAGCATGGGTTTTGTATTACGCATTGCTGTCCTTGATGTAGTTGATTACATTACAGCTGTCAGCACACAGGGTTAGGCAAGGTGAAAATTCTACACATTAATTGATATTCTCAGAAAACTGATGGAGATTATGTGTACAGTCACCTCAGCCATACTGTATATACACTTGCATGTTTTCCCCTACCTTTTTCTTATCTTTTCTCCTCTTCATTGTTTAATACCTAATTTCCATTTCTTTATGTTTTATTATATCTGTTATACCTTTCAGGGTTTTCCCCCCAATAAATCATCCATATGCATATATTCAACACAATAAATAGTTTTAGAATTCAGTCTTTTTGTTATGATTGTTCTAGTTGTATTTTTAAATTTAGTTTATTTATTTATTTATTTTATTACTTTTACTAAGAAATAAGAATGAGACAGTTACAGTTTCAAAACATGTTAGCAATGCATCCCTAATAATTAATATAATGCATATTGTCGGCCCTATAGTAGTTATTCAGAGTATAAGATTCACACATGATAATTTTTCTAATCATTATTGGTACAAAAATTTCTTCTCATTGAACTAAGAGAAAGTAGTATACACAGTCCAAAATTCCATAATCATAGTGAGTTATTGGCAGAATTGGCAAAGTCAAAAGCCAGCTTTTTAAGCCTTTTACAGTTCAGCATATTAATGTAGCTTTACTTTTTATGCCTTATAGTTAAACTTTTCTGCTGGGTGGTTAAAACATTCTCTCATGCTTTTACAGAGAATAAACTGGTCAAGTAATGGCCGTGACTCATCCAGATGGCTGACACTGACAACAGTTCTACAAAGTGCTGCACATGGTTTCAAGGTAAATCCTAAAGGGATTTCGCTAACCTTGGGAGATATAAAAATTACATGTTTTGCTATACAGGTCTTGCTTTAACTTGCCCTTAACCACACTTCAGGTTCCATTTCTTTTTTCAGGTTCTTACACTAGGGAGACAATACGAAAATCTTTACTCTCACGGAATCAAAGACACAGAAGAAATGGACAAATTGCTAGATAGGTATAAGTTATCAAAACTGAATCAAGATAATATAAAAGCTCTGAATAACCCAATATCAGCCAGGGAAATTGAAAATACAATTAAAAAACTTACTGACAAAGAAAAGTCCAGTCTTGATGGATTCGCAGCTGAATTCTAAAATAAATTTAGAGAAGATTTAATGTCCGCTCTTCCTAAACTCTTTGAAGAAATCAAAAGATAAGCACATCCCCAAAACTCACTCCTTCATGGAAGTAAGGTATTATTAATTTGGTATTACTCAAAACCAGAAAAATACCCCACCAGAAAAGAGAACTACAGACCGATCTCTCTAATCAACATAGATGCAAAAATCCTCAATGAACTATTATCAAACAGAATGCAGAAAATCATCAAGAACATTATACATGATCAGGTGAAATTCATACCAGGGATACAAAGATGGTTTAACATATGCAAATCTATAAAAATAATACACTCTCTCAATAGAGCCAAAACCAAAAACCACATGATCATCTCAGCTGATGCAGAAAAGGCCTTTGACAAAGTCCAATATTCCTTCATGATCAAAGTCCTACACAAAATTGGAATAGATGGACTCTACTCCAATCTGATAAAAGCCATCTATGGTAGTCCAACATCCAACATAATTCTAAATGGGGAAAAACTGAAATCTTTTACTCTCAAATCAGGTACAAGACAAGGATGCCCTCTATCACTACTCTTATTCAACATAGTTCTGGAGTCATTCGCTGGAGCCATTAGACAAGAGAGAGAAGTAAAAGAAATAAGAACAAGTAAAGAAGTTCACTATTTGCAGATGACATGATACTCTTTTCTCATTATTAATTTCATTGAAAATCAATAATAATAAATTACAATTTAAAATTGTGAACAAATATCAAAATGCAAAAGACGCAAGATGTAGACAGAGTGAATCTTAGAGAAATGTTCCTGAAATGAACACATAACATGAAATTAATAATAGGTAGCATGTTGGAAAAAGTTATTTACAAGCTTAAATGAATAGGACAACAAAAGTTGTCTAAAATAAACATGAAGAAGAAAAGGTTTACAGGTTAGTCATATAATATCTCACACTGACAAAATCAAGAAACTCATGTTAGTATAATTACAATTATTGAATTAGAACAGGGTAAGGTATAAATATTTAAAGATTTTAAATTTCTGAATTTAGTTAAAATTATAGCACATTCCCAAGAAAAATGAATTTTTTGCACAAGAAATATGAATGAAATCATACAAAGATACACAGAAATGAAATTGCCCAAAGCTAATTATAAATAAAAAATCTTTAAAACACACCTTGAAAAAAAATTGACGTGGAAAAACAAAATTAAATAGCATCTTATTCCACATTAGAAACAAAAAGAGAAAGTGGGTAAGAAACTAGACTTATGTATTCAAAGGACCAGGAAAGAAAAAGAAAAAAGATCTTTCCTCATTGAATTTTATACTTAGCAAACATGCTTTTGAAAACTAACAGCAAAATATTTTCCAGTGACTGAAAATCAAAATATTCTAATGCCTCCAGACATAGCATATAGAAAATAACAAAGGCCATAATCCAGTTGCTAGATGATTCTGGATAAAGAATAAAGAGATACCATAACTACCACAGGTAGTAGTTCTGTGTGACTATGTAAAATATAATTAAACTAGATGAATCCATTTAAAAGGCCATTGAAGATTTTCATAAAGCAGTATCAATCTAATGTCAGGTTATATAAATATTTGTTTCATATGTGTGTGTGCATGTGTGCGTGTGTGTGTGTGTGTGTGTGTGTGTGTGTGTAAAAGACAGGGAAGAACTAATATAAAGTCAATGTAATTATATTTTTTAAAGTTTCTAATACTAGGAGAAAATATCATACCATGTCTTATAAGTAGATCTAAGTCAAAGATAAAGTATAAATCATAAAACAAAAATTAAAATTAAACAATATTGAGAAAATTAATTAAGCACTAATCAATACAAAAGTAAATAAAATATTTGAAAACAATATTCCAAAATTAATTTAAATTGTTAGGCCCACTAAGAGGTTGGCATGTTGTGTATTGTATGTATGAATCTGTGATCAATACAGAGTACTCACACAGTATTTGACAAGGTTAATGTATATAAAAATATCCACTAAGATAGACCAGGCTTTGAAGTCATGATCTTGCACTTGTCAGGCAGGCACTTGTGCCACAGAGCTGTCTCCCTGGTCCCGAGAGTAAAAAATAAACATAACAAAAATATTGGAATGGCAAATATATGACCAGCTCTTCTAACAGTTTGGTGATAGGATATCACAGAGAGTTCTAAGATGTAGTTGATTTGGACAGTGTCCGTGATGCTTATTAGTGGCCAGGTATCACTTGCGGGACTGAGCTACTGCTATTTCCTAGATATGTGCCCTGAAGACCTGGACAGAATCATGACCAATAGGGTGCAGGAAAAATCCATTTGTAGAGTATGCTAATGAAAATATTTTGCTGCTTTATACAAAAGAATAATTGAAAGACTGCTATTGTGTACCTCTTCTTCTCCTGTTTCATTGTTTGCCCTATTTGGTGGTTCTTTCTATTCTCCATCATGAAATTGTGGTTATTTTGATCCTTCTCTAGAATATCTGTTAGGAAACTGTGTAGGATTGGCTTTGTCATCATGAAATTCTTTAGTTGTCCTTTGTCCTGAGAGTATTCCACTTCCCCATTATACTTGGAAGAAAGTTTTACAGGATATGTCAGTCTGGAATGGAAGTTGTTTCTTGTAAGATTTGTAATACTTTGCCCCATGATCTTCTTCACTTGATGGTTTGTGAAGAGAAGTCTTGTTATTCTGGTGAGTTTTTCTTTAAATATGTCTGGATGTGGTTTTAACTGGGTTGATGTTATTTGGAGTTCTATATGCTTTGGTTAACTGAATGTTAGATTGTTTCCCCATGTTTGGAAAATTTTCTGCTATTACTTTGCCCATATTCTTTTTATATCTTTTGTGTTGACTCTTTCTCATTGATGCCTATTAGTCTTAAGCTGTTTATCTTTGCACCATCTTGCAGATGGGGTATTATTTTTTTCTGCATCTGAGTTGTTTTTAAGAGATCTTTTCTTACCTTTTCACTAGCTACAACAGTGTCAAGGTCTGAAAAACTATTGTCATTTTCATTCAAATGGTTTTGCCAGCTTGTGATTAAGCTTTTAATTTCCTATATATCTCTTTGAATCTGCTTCATGCATTCTATATTTTTCATATATTGATCATTCGAGGAATCCATCATTCTTACATTCTTTTCTATTTTTAACAGTATTTTCTTTACAAGCAATTACTACTTCTTTCATTACAGTTATCATTTCTTTTTTTATTTCAGAAATTATTTCTGCTTTTTTGGGACAGGGTCTCACTATGCAGCTCCAACTCATGGTGATCCTTCTGTTTTTTGCCTCCCAAGTGCTGGAATAACAGGAGCATGCCACCATGCCTGGACTCCACTGCCAGCTCAGCATGCCCAAGAGCAGGGCTGCCATGGCATGCAGTGCTAGAGATCGAACCCGGGCCCCTGCACTTCCCTAAACAAGCTCTGAGCTACACCGCCAGCCCTTAAAAGTTGAGAGCAATTTTTGTTTTGGTGGGGGAGCAGGCTCAGGCTGCCTTAAGGGCAGATCTGGGGATTGAACTGATATCTCTTGTGCGTGACTGGATTGCACAAGCAGGCACTTAAACCACTGACCTATCCTCAGCAATTATTTCTGATCTGACTTCCTCTTTACATTCCTGTAGTTGTTTCTTTACTTCAGATGCTATTATTTCAGATATTTCAGGTGTGGGATTTTCAATTTTTTCTGTGCTATTTTCTCCTGTATTTGTTCTGGGTGGGCTGGGGGCCTGAGAACACATTTTGTTCCTCCTCTTTGTCATTTTTTTTTATAGCAGTCTTCTGATCTTTGGTGTAGAGCTTTGGTAGAGTTCTTAGCTTAGTGCCAGATCCAGACCTACCAAGTTCAAACTTGTCCAGGTGGGTGTGGCTTGGGTCTGGCTGCTGAGCTCCACTTCTTCCTGCTGCACCCCTTGGAGGTGAACCAGCTGTGCCACTCGGGCAGGATGTTCTGCTCCTGGATCAGCTGGATGGTCTTGCCTCTAGTCTCTTTGCAGGGAGTTCTGCCACAGGGTTCCACACCGGGCCTTTCTGATGGAGGTTGAGACATGATACTCTAATTGGAAGATTTAAAAAACTCCATCAAGAAGCTCCTAGAATTAACAAACAAATTCAGTAGCATAAGAGGTTACAAAGGCAATTTCTTAGAAAGTCATATGTAACAGAAATTCTGACAGAAGAAAATGCATACTACCTCACAGATAGCCAGGCTCATGTCCTGTGGCCTTACTTAGTTTAGGTAAGGCTCTCTGATAGTGTGTTGGATGCTGTGTCTTCACCTCCCATTCAGATAAACCCAAATCTTATTGGTAGGACAGCACAGGACAAATGAGTAGAGGACAGGACATTCACAATAAAAATATCAGTCCACATCACCTTGCTCAATGTCCCTTGTGGATGTGAGCTCTAGAGTTTGCCTACTTCTATCCCATGAGGCAAGTAAGTAGATTTTACCTCTGAATAATAAACAGTGCACATTGAAAACGAGTTTCACCTCATGCGCAGGTTTTGTACCTCTGCTGATGAAACTTTCCCTACGTAGAGAAGACAGTTACCATGTCACTTCACTTCTGCATGTCTTGAGCAGATTCAGAGACTACACCGCTACTACCATCACTGTCAGCACAGTCATTATAAGCAAATATTTTCCAGTAAGTTGGCTTTACACTGTTTGAGTAAATATGCTTGCTATGGGGAAATGCAAAAGAGAAGATCCATCCTTGCTGTTTCAATTGATTGATTGATTGATTGATTGGTTGTACCAAGGATTGAGCTCAAGACCTTGTACTTGCCAGGTAGACACTTACTCTACTAGCTATCTCCTCAGCCCTTAATTTTATTTTATTTTGAAGAGTAAAAATGGATGTAAAAACAAATATAAAAAGGCACACAGACAGGACAATATATAACAATGCATGTTGCAGATTTTCAAAACAGGAATAGCTAATTAACAATGGTTGTCTTATTATCTATTTTTATCAACAAATCTGTTGCTCATATTAACAGATATAGTTATGCAAGATTATGGAAATAATTGAATATTGGTGCTTGTTTTCAAGAAATCTTAATTTTTGGGGTTTTTAATTTTAAAGAGAGTATAATAATTGACATTAGAGATGGCACACATTTAGAAAACTATGATGATAGATATTCAAACACAGGTTTTATACTACACGTGCTTGTCCTTGATGTAAAGATCTGTGCTCAGGTCACAGATATTAGTCAAGATGAAAATTCTAAGCATTAACTGCTAGTTTCAAAACAACTGGTGGAAATTATGAGTATCATATTCTCACCCAGCCTCTATATTATACTTGCATGCTTTTCCCTCAATCCTTTTTTTTCTACCTTTTCTCTTTTCTCTCATCTTCATTGTGTAATCCGTAAGTTCAGTTTCTTTTCCTTTTAATGTATCTCTTATACTTTCAGGCTTGATTTGTTCTTTCAGGTTCTTACACTAGGGAGACAGTACGATACTTACATATGTGGACCTGGTTTATTTCACTTATGAATATAGTCTCTAGTTGCATCTACTTACTTATAAAGGCTTTGAATTTGTCTTTCTTTGTAGTTGAGCAGTATAAAAATTCCTCAAGTGGAGAGCATTTTGTTTCCAGAATTTGACTATAACAAATTGTGCTTCTATAAACATGGGTGAACATATCATTATGGTATGTTTCCAGTTCTTTTGGGAAAATATGCAGAAGAGGAATAGCTCGATTGAATGGGATTTCCAGTCCTACTTTTATAAGGAATCTCCACAATCATTTCCATAGTAGGTGTGCCATCCACCATTTCCACCAGTGGTCTAAAAGTATTCCTTTTCTCCAAAACTCTCCAGCATTTATTATTACCTGATTTCTTTATGATAACCAATCTTTCTGGGGTGAAATGGTAGTTCCATGTTGTTTTAATTTGCATTTATCCAATGGCCAGTGCTGTGGAACATTTTTTCATATATATCTTGGCCACTTGTATTTCTTCCTCTGAGAAATACATATTCATCTCTTGGCGTTTTACAGAGATCTAAACTATCAAAAGCATTTTCCTACAAAATCTTCAAAATCCTATGTCATTTAAAATCAATTTTGGCGCACACCTGTAATCCCAGCACTCGGGAGGCTGAGGCAGGAGGATTGGTGCGAGTTCAAGACCAGCCTGGGCTACCAAAGTGAGCTCAAGGCCAGCCTGAACTGCATAGCGAGACCCTGCCTCAAAAGATAAAAATAAATAAATAAATAAATAAATAGGGGCTGGGGAGATAGCTCCGAGGCACAAGTGCCTGCTGGGCAAGTGCAAGGTTGTGAGTTTGAACCCTGGTCCCACAAAAAAAATAAATAAATAAATAAATAAATAAATAATAAAATAAAATCAATTTTATCCTGAAATAAGAATAGTTTTATAATCAGCACATGAATCACTTGTTTAAAGTATAACAGACAAATATATTTACATGTCATATGTAAATACTTCATGTATAATTGAGGCATTTGTAAAAGAATACAACACATATCCCATTTGAAATTCATCAATTCATATTTTTGCACTTAAGTAGGAAACAGAAACTAATCTCATTAAGATTTGGAAGTTGTAGCCTGAGTGAGGTGACAAAGATCATCTCCACTATTTTGACGCTATCGCTTTGTTCAGAAACAAATCCCAAATGTCACATTGCTTGAATATACTATCCCTGGTACAGTGACATACTCAAGGATTATTTCCAGGAATACCTGTTGTCAATAGGACTAGCTTCCTTTAGTGAAACTCCTGCTCCCTGCTTGAACAACTAATGCACATTTCTTGACTCCTGTGTACAAGGTAATTGCCACGATTATTGATTACCACGAGCAATCACCACAAGAAGCTCCTGTAGCACTTCATGCAGAGTTTCTGGGAATGAAGAGCTTATATCTTTCAGTCCAAAAGACAAATGGATCTATGCGTGGAGTCATCATGGCATTCCAAGATCAGGGTCTGCCAGTCATGTGTGAAAGCCATCCAGGATTTCTTTCAATATCCCAGGAAGTTGTTTCCAAAGAGAATTTGAAGGCTTTGTCTGCCTGAGCAAAGCAGAGCATAAAGCTCAGTCAGACTCAGTTTTCACTTTCTGATTCCAGGCCCTCAAAAGCTCTATCTGCGTCACTCTGAATCAGAGCCTCCTTGGGGTTCCAGTGCATTTGTTCTCTGATCAGCTATTCAAGAAGAACTACAGGTAGGTGTGGGAATGGGGATAGCAAATCTCTTTGAACCTGTCTCTGCTACTCTTTTTTCATTGCTGGGACAAATACCCAACACCTAAAATGAAGGAAGGAAAGGTTCATTTAGCTCTCAGTTACTGGTGGTTTCAGTCTATACTCAGCTGGCTCCAAGGCAGAGTGGCACATGGCAGAGGGGAGCCTTTCATTGTGGTGGCAAGGAGCACAGAGCAAAGGGTAGGAGTAGCAGCAACAATGGCCACAGAGAGCAATTCTGTCTCCCTTATGCAATTCTGTCTCCCTTATGCAATTCTGTCTCCCTTATGGGTGCTGTGCTCAAGCCAGGATCCCAGCAGCACTCACACCCATGATCCCAGTGCATCATGAGTTAATCACAAACTCTAGAATTCCACACCATGACAACATGAGGCTTTAGGGGACACCTAGACACAAACTATAACAGAAATCATCAGCATTCCCAGAAGAAAAATCCCAAACACGCATTCAGCTCAAACATGAACTGATACAAAACCAGCAATCCTGTCATGTGGCATCGAACTTGGAAAAATGTCAAGCAAGTGTCTGCTCATGCCATCTATGGCAAAATATCTAGGAAAAGTTACACAAGTTCAAAAAAATAAAAATGAAAATATGCAAATTACATAGGCTCAAAAAGTTCCATCAAAGCCACAAAAGGACAAGAACTACTAATAGAGTAATGAAAACAGTATGGTGGTACTTTTCTTATTGAATTAGTAAAAATTACCAGTTATTGGTGATTAACAGAAATATAACTCAAACTAGTGATGTCCAGAAAGCAAATCTACTTGTTACCCTGAATTTGGAAGTTTAAGGGGTGTCATTCTTCAAGTACTACTGAATACAAGTACTCAAATAATTTCTGGTTTTGTTTGTTTGTTTGTTTGTTTGTTTGTCTTTTTGAGACAGGGTCTCACTATGCAGTTGAGGCTGGCCTTAAGCTCACTTTGTAGCCCAGGCTGGTCTCGAACTCGCACCAATCCTCCCGCCTCAGCCTCCCGAGTGCTGGGATTATAGGCGTGAGCCACCACGCCTCGCTAATGTCTATATTTATTTGTTTATTCTACTACTATATCTTGACTGAAGTTGTCCTGGGTTCACTTCATGGAATTATACATAGGTTCCCACAGGACAGACCTATAGAGTCAGTCTTGTTTCTGTTGCTTAAAATCTTTACAAGAAAGAAAAACGCACTTTCCCCCAAGTTTCCTTTCGGGTTGTATGCCCATCACCATGTTTTGATGGTTTCCAGGACTACTTAATATGTTATCATACATACTCCTGGTTAACCAGCAGGGGCAAAGCTCTCAAAGCCCTGGTCAGAAGTGATGAGAGTTTCACAAAGGAAAAGTGATGGCAAAGGAAAGGAAAGGGAATGTTTAGCTGACAAACAAATAGGCGCTTTCACTAGTGACACTCACCCGTTGTTCTGTAGTTTGGACTTAGAAATGGCCCAAAGTTTTGGACTTTGCATGCTACTCCCTCCAACCTTTGTTTTTGAGTCCAAGCACCTAAGACTTCATCAAGCAGAGGATGCAGTAGGCATTGTACCTTTGTTCCACAATGATTCATCCAGAATCAACCCAGAGCTTCACACTGAGGGCACAGTGGCCAGCAATATAGATGCAGTGTGGGAAGAGATAGGATAGAGAATAGCATAACTACAATACGTCCAATATGATAGACATCCTGGTAAACTTGTTAACGTAATTTTAAGGGTGTTACGGATCCCTGAGAAAGAAAAAGTCTATGCCTAGACTTGGGGGCTTAAAAAAAGGAGCAAGTTTTGCTTGTCTCAAGGGGAAAGATGGGTAGCTGAAGCAAAGGCACTGAGAAAATGATTCTTCAAATCAAGAAAAAGTACAGTATTTTAGAGGAACTTACCCGTGTAAGTCCAAATAGCTTATTAATATAAATAGTTCAAGGGTAAATCTCTTCTTATGCAACTCGCCTTAGGAATCCTCTGCCTCTTCCTCACAATGCTGTTATAAAAATCAGATGTAAAGTGTGTGAAATGCTCAGTAGAGCTGAAGTGTTCTGTAGCTATCACACACACGTAGGAAACCAGGAGATATGTAGGACCCTGAAATCCTTTATGGTAAAGAAAAAATGGCAGGCTTGGTACACACAGGATAAACACGCTTGGGCTTTCTGAGGTCTGTTGTCACTTGACTTGTTAGGAAGGGATAAATGACTGGCTCTAGGCAAGGACAGATTTCCTGTGCCCTCTGCATCAGTATGAGAAACTCAGTAAGAGAGTGGACAGTGGAGAAGTGTGCTGTCTAGGGGAAAAACGGGTGCGTTCAAAGAGTCTGGGTAGAGCACACTGCGTTAAAAGCATCTTTGGCAGAAGAGAGAGACCCTGTGACTTTAAAAGGAGAGGAAGAAAAAGTTCACATGTTGATGTCCTAAGAATAAAGACATTGTTGGAAGACAACAGACAGAAGACAGAATGCGGGACGAGAAATGATTCATACAAATTATGAATCTACCGTAGAGAAAAGAGTTTAGGGGATTCATCCTCTTAAAATGTCAACCTGAGGTATGTTTAAATTGTGACTCGGACCAGAAAGTCATGAATAATCAGTTTGTCTTGGAGAATTCTGGAATTATAAACAAAAGGATACAAAGCATTGTCCAAGGTAAATATTGACATGACTGAAGAGGAACTAGAAAAACTTTTAATGAAGCCAAAATACTGCATCTGGGGAAGATGTTTCACATTCTTAGAATAAACTCTTGAGTCCAAGAAGTTCAAGGATGATGGGGAGGGCTCAAGTCCACTGGGTTGAAAGCCTGACTCAGAACAAAGGCTTTCTCCAATGTACAGCGGTGGTACTACCAACATATTCACACTAACTTTTAAGACCATGTTATGTTTAAAATTATTTTGGTTCACCCTCCCAGACACCTGTGTGCCCCCAAATGTGCATGAGTGAGTCCCGCTGTCCCAGACCAGCCGCCTAGCTCCCACGTGGCTAATGTGCAGGGGTTTCTTTCTCGGCTTCCAGCCCCCCGGCTGGGAAGTGGCCTGGGAAGTCCCTTGGAGATAGCAGAGGCTCTGTGACGCCAGAGCCCTCCCCTTCCACAACGCAATGCTCCTTACATTGTGAGACACACCCTCCGCATCAAGGAAAACCTAGAAAAGACTTCGCCCTTCCTTGGGGCTTACACCCTGCCTCCTCCCGGATGCCCAGGTGGGTAACCTGAGACTTAGAATAAACAGAAGCCCATTACCAAGGCTGAGGGGGACCATGAGGGATCTCGTCAGCAGAGCAGCGCCATGGCAACCAGTTCTTCAAAGTGGATTTTTAAAAATACAAGTCGAATTTCATCTGGAAACATCCCAATTACCCAATTAGACTAAGCTGCAAAGTCTCTTTAGAATAATCTCTGATCAGAAGTGAGTGAATAGCTCAAACCCAAGCCATGGCTTTCTGATCCCTAGAAAATGCAAGCTTGTCGGCACTCTCCTCTGGAAGGAAGACAGCTCTTTATTAGCAGGAATGGGGAAACCAGTCCACATTTGCAGGCTCGGTGTTAAGGTGGCATACGCCTGAGTCCCGTGGGGAGCCATGAGAGCCCTGTTTTATTTTTCCCACTTACCAGATTGGAAAACTAAGGAGCTATAAGTAGACACATCCCTGGGGAAAAAGAAAGAGGCCAGAATGAGAGAAATTGGATTGTTCGTGTGTGTGTGTGTGTGTGTGTGTGTGTGTCTGCAGGCTGAAGAAATCAGGCCTTGAGCCCCGCAAATTCTACAAAGCCCCTTCCCTCATCTCCTCCACATTTTTCCTCCAAGGAGCTCACTCTGGGTTTGGGTTTACTGCCAAGAAGCTTGCTGTCTCCTTCTCCTACTGACCAGACACCTACTCCGTTGAAGGAATCAAAGCCTTGCTGTTTCTTACAGCTGGAATTATAGTCTGACAAAATCCACTTCGCAGGGCCTTGCAAGGGGAAATTAAGGTGAACAAGGTCACCTTACCCAGGACAACTATCCGAAGATGAAGAAGAGTTCAGTACCGAGAGAACAAATTCACCCACTGAGGAGCGGCTTTAGAGAAACCTTGGGAAGATGGCCATCGCAAGGCTAGGTGAGAGGCCTCAGAAGAAGCCCACTACGCTGACGCCTTCATCCGGGACTTCCGCCCTCCAGCGTGAGAGTTGATTTCCCTTGTTCAAGCCCCTCCCACCCCCTGCGACATCTCGCTGTAGCAGCCCCAGCTGCTAACACACTGCCCTTCCGGTAGCTGTGAGGTTCTCCCTAGTGTCACAAGTTAAGAGAATTGTTTGCTGTGTCCTCATCCACCACACGACAGGTGCCAGTCATATCATGAGCTTCCAACCTTCCATTACCTTCCTGGGATCTTCTCCAGTGATTGAAACTGAAACTTTTTTGCAGGTTAGTCTTGCTTGGACCTCAAGGCCCAGACCCACAAACCCTGTTGGGACTCTCAGGAAGACTGGAGAGGTATTTTCCAAGTGACAGGCTCTATGCAAAAGCACTTTCTCCAGAATCCTCACGGCCTCCTGCGGGACAGATCCCCCTGCTGACCCCAGCTGGATGATTAGGAGACTGCATACTGCACACCCAGCACCCAAGCTGGAGCACCTGCATCCGCGGTCATCCTCAGGGTGACCGGAGGGCTATCCTTGGGGTCATCCTCAGGGCTGTGCTCTGCTTGAAAGCTTGGTACAAGCAGCACATTTAATTCACTTCGCTTTGCTTTGGCAGTTGAGAGGCAGTGTGGCCCCATGGCCACGCTGCGTGGGCCACCGCTGCTTCATCTACAGAACGGAGACAATACCAATGTCTTCTACATTTTTGTTTTATAAAGATGACCTGAGTTACAACATTAAAACTACCCGAACTCTGCTTCACATACAACAAGCATTCAAAGAACATTTGATACTGCTGTGACCACTGGCCCCATCCCCAGGGCATGGGAGCCCCTCTCTCTAGTTTATTGTGGTATCTCCAAAATCTAGGAGCCCCATTTTGTGTTCTGCACATGGGGACCACTAGGAACACAGCTGTTCTAATAGCAGTTGAATATAGCATCATTAAAAGGAGCCACACAATGAGTACCCTTTGTGCCATCGCAGTCAACAAGATCGGAGGCCCCTCCACCCCTCGCCTAGGCCCTCTCTCCCAAGCTTAACCCTAGCTGACCTCCTTTGCCCCTCTTCTCTCTCTAGGACAACCACCGCCTTCCTTCTCCTCACACGTGCCTTTTGGTCCGTCTCAGAAGCTTTGCTATCCTTTCACCCCTATTCTGCTTTGCTCAGTGTTCGGCGCTTCTCCTGCATTTGCCTGTGCGTTTTTCATCCCCCACCTAGCTAGAATGGAAAATCTCTCTGCTGGCGAAGGTACGGTCTGATTTACTCCCCCATCTCTGGGAGAGTAAAAGGCCTACAGGCCCACAATGAATACTTCAAGACTGATGAAATGAATGCGGTGGCAAATGAGTCTTCAGATCCCACACCAACATCCCGAGGTAGCGTTTACCTCCCCACTTTACAGATGAGAAGCTCAGGCCAAGAACTGCGAAGCAGTCTTCCCTCAGCGCATATCAACGATGGGCCGAGCTTGGATTTTATCCATGGCTCTGATTCCAAAATTGTTTTCACGGTGCCTACGTCTCCTAGTCTTAAGGCATGTGTGTGCACTTTGCACGAAATCACTTGAGCTAATTTACCTAACATTTTAAGTCGTTTATATATTATGCAAAGGAAATATTTTAAAAGAAAAGTAATGATTTTCACGGAATAAATCACCCTAAAATAGATATGTATCTGCTAAAATTCAAAATGTTCGTCAGTATGTACCGACGCGGGGGTATGTCTCCCGGAGCTGAAGGCTGATCCCCACGCTTCTCTCTGCCCGCCCCTGAGGCTGGCCCTGAACTCAGCCCGCCGGCATCTGAATCTCCTCCATCCTGCGGTGCCCGACTCAGCTCCCACGTCCCCTGCGCTTCCTGCCCATGATTTCTCTGCCCTTCCACTGGACTCTCCACCCAGAGCGGAGGACAGAAAGGGGCGTCTGTGCTTCTGAGGCCCATGCTAGAGGCTCTTGCTGGGAGTTTTGTGGGCCTGTGAATGGACGGGTACACAACCTACCTGGAGAGGGAGAGAGAAATGAAGGCGAAGATGGAGGCTGCGGAACCATATCTCGGAAAAGCGCTTCCTTAGCTGAAGATGCCGGACACAGTCAAGGAGGCAGCTTCCATGAAAGCCTGATTGGCTAGTCGAGGTCTTTAATCAGGCCCAAAATAACTGCCTGAAGAGAGTACTTGGTGGCCTGTCTGCTCGGAAGCGGACAGCCACGCGGGAAGGGGGAAGAGCCCAGCTCTGTCTCCATGCCCCGGCTGGCCAGTGGATGACGAAGCCGAGCTGAACTGCGCAAAGCCGCGCATTGCTCCTCACCTTCTGTCCCACAGAGGCCGCGCCTCTCGCGGCTTGTCCTTATTGTCTCTGCAGCTTTCACACTTCCACGTCAGGGTTTTGAGTGCGCCCAGTGTGTGCCCCTCCTGGAGGTGGCACCGAGGGCAAAGTAACTGCCCACAGGCCTACGCTGGGGCGATGGCTCTTCTCGGGGACCCCAGAACTTGGTTTCCCAGGAGTCTTCTGCTTCTGCTTCACCCGGACGTCACCCAGCCCTGGGCTCCGCGTTGGTCCGCTGACACCGCAGGCCTGACTGCATCTCTGCAAGGCCTCTCCAGCTGGAACCCCACTGTTGCCCTAAGGTCCTCCTCGGTCCTTAGCAGGAAGCCCGGGCTCTTGCAGGGCCCGGCCTTGTGCTCATCTCTGCCATGTGTTCTTCACGAACTTCGCGCTCCCCTGCCTGAAGGTTTGTCATTCGCTGCCTCCCAAATTTCCTCTTGTCCTCTAGGCCCTAGTCACAGAGGCATTACCGTGTCAGCCTCCTGCCCATCTCCCACACGGAGCCAAGTCCGGATTCCAGAGGGCCCCGCTGCGCCGTCCAGTGTCTGCTTGTCTGCCACTCCACCTGGTCAAGAAAGTCCCTTCTGACTTTCCTAAATGTTGTCGTTTAAGTCCGCATCACACCTGGGAACACTTCCTGTCTTCCTTTTTTCCACTCCAAGAATTTGAAAAGCTGCCAAAAGCTCTGACCAAGTCTCCCTCTTCCAGGAATCTGTCCCGAGGAAATAATCACAAAGCAGATCAAAGCTTTCTGTACACAGACATTCACGGCATCGATTTTATAATAACAAAAACAAGTCAAGTATCATCCGTGGGAGGCAGTTATGGCTCTAGCTACGAAGCCCCTGGAAATACTTGAAAAACAGGTGAAAACCTGAAAAAAAAAAAAAATTCTCACAAAATAATATTATGTTAAAAAGCAGGATCTAAAATTGGATGCAAAATATGATCTGAGGTAGGCAACACAATAGGTATCATTCTTTTATGCACCCATGAGATAGCGAAGTGTAGGCCAGCCAGAACCAGAAATGCCTAGGTAGGCATGATCCTGCGGTGCTGGAAATGGGACATCACCACTCTGTGTTTCACTTTCCTCCTCCGTAGAACTATGACGACGGGAGCACCTCCAGGAAGGACACTGCGACTGAACTTACCTAACATGCATGATGTGTGGAGAATTACACCACCACAGAAAGAATTCTGTAAAGATTCAGGCAGTTTTGCTATTGTGCATTGAAAAATATATTCCAAGGAGCCAAAACGCTGCCTTTTGTAGGTAGTGGAACTGTTATTTTTATTCCTGTATTTACATTTTTCTGCCCTTGCTTTGGTTCTTCACCTTGCTCACAATAAGCACTTATCACTTTTTTGGCCTGAAAAACAGGTGATGTTTTCAAAATAAAGCAGGGTCCAGACATGAACTTTTGAGAGAGAAAGCACACAACATTGAATAGAATCTACCACCCTGCAGGGACTCAAGAAAAGTGAGCCAACCACAGCGAAGATGACATCCGGGACAACCGCAATGGAAGGAAGGTGCTGGGGACAGTCTGGGGGACTGGAGTTGCCTGTGGTGCCAAAATGGCCCGAGCCCCGAGCCCCCACCCGAGCCACCGCACTCCCAAGGGTTCTGTACTCAGCATTTGGTTTTTGTCCTTACGTTGTTGATTCACCTTTGTCTTTTTCAGTTTTGTTTAATTACATCATATCTTTCTTCAGAGCTTCACTATACACCCCACAAGGACCAGGAGCAGACATTTCACATACATGTTGTTCTGTCTCTTTAAGGCCAAGCACAGTGCCTGACGTTGACCGGTGAGCCATAATTATGTTTCTGGTGAAAGAATGAAAACCCAAATAAATAAGGCAACCTGAGCAAGTCATGCTAGTTGTCTTGCTTTGAAAAAAAAAAAAAAAAGATTCAGTGGCTCAGGGGAAATGCAGGGCCTGACATGCAGAGTAGGTATTTTTTCCAAATTGCTTTCTTTTCTTTAGGTATTGATCAGATTAGTTTTCATCAGACATTTAGTAGATGCTTTCTAAAATTATTTTTACTGTCTGGACAAAAGCTATTCACTTTGCATCTTAAACTGTTACTTCTTAAACATGCTCAGTCACTTGATAAAACTATTTTTCTTCTGCAAAACAGAGCAACAAAAAGACCTTAAAACTAGAATTCTTGTAACTCACACCCATGCATACCAGGTGCAAAAATCATTTTGAGGTGCTAGTTGGTGATGTAAACAGAAACAAAATAAATGAAAAATAAAAATGCCATCATGGATTTTGCCAGCTAACAGTTTCTTTTCAGTTTAAAAATGGTTGTCGCCGCAATTTCTACTGGTTTAGTTCACTTCTTAGAGAGAGGAGGAAAATTGATGATTGAGATGTACAAGAAAAATTTTTGGAGCAGAGTGAGGAGGTGACTTAGAGACTGTGTATTGCTCGATAAAGGAGCTTCCAGCAAGGGTTCAGGAAAAGCAAATGTGCTTATTTGCATGCTCTTGGTGATTATGTCCCGCTGAAAGAATATTCCCCATTAGTACTAATGGCCATTCTATACACATGCTATTAAAACAACATATAACCTTTCCTGAGACCATGAGCGGTGGAGAGGCTAACACTGCATTGCCAAGGGCAAAAGGAGCAGCAAAATAAGCTGCCGAATAAGAATTTTTTCAAACACATCCACATTAGAAAAGACCGTATTTCTAATATTAGCAAAGCAATGACTTGCCTAGCATCCTAGGTAAAGGTCACCCACCCCTGTCAGAAATGCGGAGTCCGCTGAGATAGCGGCTATGACAACATCCCTACAAAGTGAGGCATAATGGGCCTTGTGACTTGCCTTGATGCATGGAGTACAACCGAAAAAAGTACAGCTCCCAGTAAAATGCAGCAAATGTAAGCTCAGGACTCTAAGGTGTTCAACAAATGGTGCTACTACAAACTAATGGGCAAAATTGTCATTCATCCAAGGTACTTTGGGCAAAGTTTTCAGTGATTAGAAGAAAAAGCAGCGGTGTGCGCACATCAGCCAATGTCGGAAAACCAAGCCCTCCTGGCCCATATGTTCCTCCTCAGCCATGCGCGACGTGCACTCAAAATTCAAGAAGTCTCACATGGACCAGATCTTGGGAAGGCGACTTCAGTTCTTCCTAATGAGACCCAGAGTAAGCTAAAGAACAAAATTAATATTCAAGGAAGACAGTTGGAGTTACATCAGAGAATGGCTGCCCAGGTTTTCTGCGGCTACCTCCACGCATCTGGAAAGGGAAGTATACGAAGGTGCGAGGTGATAGGAGATGTAGCAGGGCTGATCAGCCCTAGAGAAGGACATTACCTGTCGCAGTCCTGCTGGGACATCCTGGGACTCCATGTTGTGGTTGTGAGAGGTGACAATATTGTGCTCCAGGGCAGTGATGGCAAACATTTCAGAAACCCAGCAGCAAAACCCACATTTTTATCCCAGAGTGCCAACATTATGATGCAACCTGAATCCTGAGTTTAGAGAAAATGACTCCTAAACTTGGCTCGCATGCCAGCAGAGAGGCACTGCGTGCCCACTGCAGCACAAGTGCCATAGGTTCGCCACCCCTGTAAGAGCCTTTGAAAGACAGAGGCCACGTTGTGGTTAACTTCAGGTATCCCACTGCGTGCACTGCTGAGCTTAGCATGCTGTAAGCACTCAAAACTGAGGGACAAGGCGCTGATGGTCTCGTTGCATCAAATACTAACCCTCTACCTTTGGGCGTCTACTCACCCTTTTCCCACAATTTTTCAGTGCCTTTGGAGGCTCTGCAAAGCTAAAGATTGAGTCAGACCCAAGTTTAAATCTCATTTCTACTACTTAGTAACATATATGTATTGAACACTATTCTAAAGACTTTTATAGATACTCCAACTAGTTATCCAGCTGTATCCAGAAATAATACTCATTGTAAGTTGAAAATATCCTGAGTCAAAAATACTTTTAGTAAGCCTCACCCACAGAACACTACACCTGAGCAACCTGACCCAGTCATTTACCCTTGTGATCCTGTGGCATACAAGGCAGTGGAGCTCGCTACTGCTGCCCAGCATGTGATAGATGCCATGCTGGGTATTTCGATAGCATGGGGAAGGATAAAAATTCCAAGTACAGTTTCTACTGAATGGGAATCACTTTCGTACAGTTGTAGAATTCAAAAATCATTAAGTTGAACCATCCTCACTTGAGTACCATCTGCTTACATTAAATCCTATTATCCTCATAACAACTCCAATGCAGATACCAGCATCATCCTTGTGTGCAGAATAAAAAGCTAAGGCACATATGCTATCTTCTCCAGAACAAAAAGACAGCACTGAAATCTCAGCTGTACTGGTTAAAGCTTAAGGTCTCAGCCAAGTTATGGAGCCTTGCTGGGCCCATGCTTTAATTCAATACAGCCTGAATGCACGTGTCATCTCAATATTTCTCATACAGAGAGCAAAGTGGTGAGCCATGAATGGAGCCTCTCTTCCAGAAACTAATCAAAGACACAGATAATAAATAACAAATAAAAGTATTTTATTTAAGTATGATAACAAAATAAAACAAGAGAAGGTAGAGGGAAAGACTTTCACTAAGGTAATGTCTTTGTTATTGTTCTCTCGTTGGTGGGACAAATACCCAACACCCAAAATGAAGGAAAGAGAGGTTTATTAGCTCATCATAGTTACTGGAGGTTTCAATCCCTATTCAGCTGGCTCCAAGGCTGAGTGGAACAGGGCAGAGAGCATCCAGTTCATGGAAGCAGGACAGTAACAATAGCAATAGAGGCAACTGACAGACCAGCTCAGCAAGATGAAAGATTCTTTGGCCTCCCAGGAGGGTGACTTGAGTGTAGCAGTGCCACCGTGGCTGGTTCTTGCTCCTCCGTGGGCTCGGCTTTTTCCCCAAAGGAAAGACTAGTTGAGATGCTCTGAACACACAGCCCCACAAATACGTGACTGTCGTGCTTGCTTGGGGAGACGCTGTTGGTAAAAAGGGCTCTCTTTCACGGTGAACTTAGATTGAGAAAGAAAAATCCTTTCCAACCAGGAAATTAATATTAATTAATGTTGATGCCCAACATGACAACTGCAGGCTACTTCTAAACTCAACAGCAATATAGGTACACCCATGTTCACAGCAGTTCCATTTGTCATAATGAAATCTTGGAAGCAACCCAAATGCTCATCAACCAAGGAATGGATAAAAGAAGTTGCATTTTATACCATGGAGTACTACTCAGCTATAAAGGAGGATAAGCTTGAGTTTTTTATAGGTAAATGCATATAACTTGAGACCATACTCATAAGTGAAGTAAATCAGACTTGCATGTGTAAACATCACACTGTCTGCCTAGTATAAGAATCCACAAGAGCAAATAAGTTCCAAACTGTGGAATACATACTAGGAAAGTGAAAGAAACTGCTGAAAAGGAAAGACAAATGGGCTGGGAAAAGGAGCAAAGAAGGAAGGGGGAATATATATATATATAATATATATAATATATAATATATATAACACATAATATATAATATATAATATATAATATATAATATATGTAATATATAACACATATGATATATGATATATAATATATAAAGCATATAATGTATAACATAACATGTAGCATATATAATATATAATGCATAATATATGATATAGAGTATGTAATATGTAATATATAATATGATATATAAAATATAATACATGGTGTGATATATAATATGTAATATAATATATGATACATAATACATGATACATGATATATTATATATGATATGATATATTATATATGATATATAATATATAATATATATTAGTTAAGGTATTTATACTGCTAATTTCTCCTAGTTCATTAAAAAGAGAGATTTGTGCTTATAATGTTTGATCCATTTTTATGGCATAATCATGCTCAGAACTTTGTATGGAAAAATCACAAGAAAGGTTGCCCTAGCAACTCCTGTTGGTAGATATGCAGGGTCACATGATATCAGGAGACCCCAAGCTATCAGGGCAGAAGATCCAGATGGTGTCCTCACTTCTTGAAGGTCAGATCTTCCCCGGCTGTGCCTCAGCGCAGGTCCCATTCGTGCTTACCTGGGCCCAACAAGCAAGCTCTGGGTTGCGGTAGCCCTGGATATTGTCAGTTGCACGGGGTGAGACTGTCGCTGAAAAAGCTAGTTTTAACAATGTCATCTCATCAGTTTGAATCAGCTCTGGTCCTCATATGTCATTAGAAGAAATGACCTTTTAGTTCTGTAAATACCATAAAGACCGAGTGCTCCCAACATGACCCATCCTCATAGTTTCCCCTCTCAACAAACACACACTAGTAAGAAACAAGCCGATCCCTCAGCCTCTTGCCTGGCCCGACTGAGCCCTCTTCTCACCATAGGCCTCTCTTCCCACCTGCTCTACTCCCCGGCTTTAGGAAGCTCACTCTGGGTGATGACATTTCTCAAGACAAATACTGTAGTTCTTAAGAGAACCTGGTGTCCTCATTAGGATCGATCTTTTAAGGCCCTTCAACTATTTTGAAATTCTTCACTCTGTTCTCGTCCGATGAGTCACCACCAATGGTGCCAGATGCAGTGTGTCATTCAGGAAGGCCAACTACTTGTCAAAGATAGTAACTGAGTCCCCCACACTGCCAACCCAAGGCTTGATCTCTTGAAGTCTACGTACAAAAATATATCAAGCTCTACTGTGTTCAAATGCCATTTGAAGATTTTTTTTTCTGATAGCTGCCATTTCTTGGGCCCCATGTCCAAAAGCTAAGCCAGCATTAATATCTTAGTATGGGAAAAGTGTGACAGAATGTCATACATCATGACTCAGCAACCTCAAAGACGGTGTAGCCTAACTTTACTGCTGTGCAGATAGGGAAGCTACTGTGCTCAGGAAGCTTAGGTCCTTTACTTAGAATCCTACAAGAAAATGAGTAGCAAGGAAGAAGTCACTGTAGGTTGGGTACTCCACACACACATAGCACCCCACTACCACTACGGTTCAACGTCATTCCAGGCAGCAGCAGGACATCTCCTTTTGGGGCTCTTAGAGAACAAACAAATACAAATCCTCAGCACTAACTTTTTCAGGAAATTTATTCATGCTATTCATACCTCACCCACCTCCCCTCACACGAACAAAAGTAAGAAATCCAAAGTAATTTATTTATTTATTTATTTTGGTCTGAGACAAGGTCTCATGATGGAATTCAGGCTGTCGTTGAACTCACTACATAGTCCAGGCTGAGCTTGAATTTGCTGCAGTCCTGTCTTGCCTCCCAGATACTGGGCTTAGAGGGATGTATATACCCTACCCTGCTTAAAAAAAAAAAAAAAAAGAAAAGAAAAGAAAGAAAAGAAAAGAAAAAGAAAAAGTAATAATCTCTGCCACAGCTTTAGGCAGGATATATCTGATCAGAAAGAGATGGAGGTTACCAAATTCGTGCAGGTTGGGCAATCTACCTGTTGAAAATCCTCCCTGGCCTCAGTGTCTACTGTAGGCTGTGCTGCCTACGGTGCCAAGGGAGGTGACAGGATGACCTGTCTGGAGTTGTCTGGGGGAAGCGTGTGTTAGGACAAAGGACCAGTCACTGCATAGGCTTTGAGGTCTGATTAAATAAACTCAGTAATAAAAGAAATGCCACAATACATCGCAAGAGAGTGGGGCTGTTCCCCGAAAGGGAGCAGGTCGCACAAGACCCTCAAGGCAGCTGGCTGTCAGGACTTGGAGTTTTCCCCTGGATGATGAGTCATGAAGTGGGGACAGAGGGAAAGGGGAAACATGACTTCAGTCTGCAGCAGGGACCATTGCCTACTCAGTGGGATGAGTATGAGCAAGAAGGTCAAATAACAGCAAGTGTTGGCAAGAGTGCGGGGCAACTAGAAACCTCAGTCCCTGCTGGTGGGATTGTGAAACGGTACAGCTTCCCTGGAATGCAGTCTGGCAGCTCCTCAAGATGTTAAGCACAGAATTACTGCAGGACTCAGCAAATCCCCTCTTAGCTCTATCCCCAAGGTAAGTGAAGCAAGATGTCCCTGCAAAAGCTTATCTGCAACAGTCACACCAAGTGTATTCATAATCACCCCAGCAGGAAACAGCTCAAACGCCCACCAAGTAATGAATGCAGAAATAAAACGTAACGTAATCATAGACAGTGGAATATTATTTGACAATTTAAAAAATAAGGTAGTAATACAAGCTAAAAGAGAGATAAAACTTGAAAGAAAGCAGACTAAGATGTTGCAGAATTCTGATACATCCAATATCCAGAAAGGGCAAATCAAAATATACTCATACAATCTCTAAGACTACAAGAAAGGTTAGGAGGAAGAAGTCACTGCTCCCTTGGTGGCTGATGAATGTCCTAAAACAATTGCAGTGATAGTTATGTGAGTCTATAGATATATATAGATATATATCATATAACTCATATAGTCATATGACTCTATAAATATATTTAGAAGTATACAACTAATCATCTTAAATGTGTAAATTATATGGTATATAACTGATACTTTAATAAAGTGCTGCTATAAAAATGTCTTTCCTTGGGGATGTTTCGGTAAGATGCTTCAGGATCAAGAAGAGAAGCAGGCCAACCAACTGGCTGGCTTTCACACCAATCAGGTGTGAGATGACAGGGTGTGGACCGAGAGTGCTTCTCTTCGTCGAGAGAAGTCCTTGAGTTTCAGAGCCTGTGAAGAAGAGCCAACACCTGTCTTTTCTGAGAAGTTGAAAAGGAACCACAAGGCAGAGGTGAGTGTCAAGTTAGGATCTGAGCTACTGATATGGAGATGCACCATACTTTGTGAAGAGGACACTTTGGAAGAAGGAAAATAAAAGCAACAGGAGACATATAGGCGGTGTTAAGCATAAGAACCTGTTAGGCATGTATGTGGATGGACGAAATAGACACTCAATCTGGCACTCAGAGGAGAGATGAGATCTGAAATATGAACATGGGGATGGTCAGCGTCTAGAGACTGTGAACCCCAAGGGAATCCCTTACCAAGAGTAGACGGGAAAGAAGAATTCTAAGGGCTGAAGCCCATGACATCGCAAAGGTTTAGCACTTGGAAATGAGGGAAATTATCAAAACCAATGGAGATGACACGCCCATTGAGATAGAGGTTGAATCAAGGAAGTAGAATTTTGGAGCCAGAAAAAAGAAAAACACATAAATGAGAAGAAACTACCAGTGGTGTCGATGCTTTCTGATAAGTCAGGTGAGATGAGGATGGAGAATTCAGCGGGTTCAACAGTTGGGCAGCCTTGCATGGGCTGCTCAGAATTAACCTTGGTAAAGGGCAGCAGGTAAAGACTCACTGTAGTTATCTCAAGTGAAATTGAAAGAGGAGAAATGGGCAGAAGGTAATAATTTATGAATAGACATTCTGCAAAGAAGTTGAGAGAAACAGAGCGGAAGCTGGAAGAGGTATGTAGCTGACGAGGCTTGTGCTCTGATGATGTGAAACATCGGGAGTGTGCCAGTTGGCTTGTGCGAAATATGCCGAAGAGTAAACGGTTACCGGTGATGTGGGTGACAAAGACGTAATGGCAGACATTGAATCTACAGCCAAGAGAAGCCTGGAGCTCTGCGCCACCCAGGGTCCAGCTCTGGGCTAAGAATTCGACCAACAGGGAAGGAGGTTAGCGACTATGACGGCAGGACCCAGATGAATACATAAATAAATTGGATCACACAGACAACTTCTTTGGGTTGTTCCCCTGAGAAACAGGAAACAGGATCATTAGCTGAGAGGGGAGAGGAGAGGAAGGGGTGCTGGAATTTTGAGAAGAAAGAAAATTGCCTTTAGTAAAGGAAGAGAAAGACTTGATTACTTCTAGCAGACCTAATGGGCTGTTTTACTTCGTATTGTTCTCCTTTGCAGTACTAGGGATTGAATCCAAAACCTGATTTACATCTCTGGCTCTTTTTAATGTTGTTAGTTGGTTTGTTTGTTTTATTTTGTATTTAAGACAGGGTCTCACTAGGTCGCAAAATGGCTCAGGCTTAGTCTGACCTTGGGATCCTCCTGGCTCAGCCTCCTGGCATGTTGGGATTGCAAACATAGAGCACACCACCAGGCTTGGCAGCTTTTAATTAACATCTCATTGTTTAGCACATGCGCTTTCAACAACCAAAATGAAACGCATGGGTATAGGCAGAGAACGGGGATTGATCCAGGTTGGAGTTCTCAGAGGAGAGAAAGGAATTTGATGGAATTTGAAACAGTGATTGTGCTGGCCAAGTCTTAGACTCAACCCGAGCTGGACGGGGGTGAACTGAGGAAGTTGAGGGGTTCAAGCGTAGTAAAATGATGGATGCATTAGCAGAGTGTAGGTCTCAGTGGAGAAGAGATGTGAAGAGTTTGAAGAGGCAGGGCACATTAAGTTGTCATCGTCCACCTCTCCCTCTGCCTGAATTCACTTATGGGTACTGTGAAATTGTATTAAATTTTAATGAATTAATACCATCTGCAAAGTGACACAGTGTACTAGTTTCCTGGGGCTGTATAGCTAGGTGGCTTAAGAAACGGAAATTTATTACCTAAGTTCTGGAGGCTAGAAGACCCAAATGAAGGTGTTGTCAAGGTTGATTCCTTCTGAGGGCTTCAAGGGACGGTTTGCTCCACACCTCCTTCCTCAGCCCGAGAAAATCCTTGGCTTGCAGATGCCACGTGTATGACACCACTGTGTCTTCACATAGGCCTGCTTCTGTGCGGATTTATCCGGGTCCAAGTTTCCCCCCTTTTTAAGGACACCATGACAATACATTAGGACCCTCCATAATGACCTCGCTTACCTTCATCATCTCTGTAAAGACCCTATTGACAAAGAAGACCACATTGGAGGTGGCTGAAATAGTAACATCTATCTGTCTTGAAGAGTGCAATTCAACTATAAGCCAAAGTACCTAGGCAGCAATTTAAATGCTGGGAGGAAGGGCATAGGAGGCTATCTCTGGTGATGTATATGTATAAACTGCTAAAGTAGGAGAACTTCAAGTTTGAGCCCAGCCTAAGTAATTTAGCCATGTAGCGAGTCCCTGTCTCAAAATTTAAAAAAAAAAAAAAAAAAAAAAAAAAAGTTAATGAGGCTGGGGATATAACACAGTGCCAAGGCCTTGGTTTTGATTCCAGGTACAGCAGGTATAGCAGATGAAATTGCTCAGGAAGAGTGTGTGCTTGCAGAATGTTTTACACTGAGAATCATCAAACTTGGACATCCAAAAAATGCCTTCAGTTGGGAAGCCAGTGAGATAGATAGCAAGTCACTTGTCACTTGTGGATGATGAGTGAGTAAGACTGAGAATAAAGAAACAGTGAAGCCAGCTAACCTGTCCTAATGTTGGTCCAGACAGGGTCCCTGAGGAAAAGTCACATAGAGGGTTTCAGGCAGGCACTCCCAGCAAGGAGTCCAAAAGACCTCTGATGCCCTACACTTGCCACGGCATCTGCAGAGCAGGCGAGTCACGCCACCCTGTCATTCTACAACCAGGAGTGTGAGCATTGTATTAAAGATGATATTCACACCAAGTCAGGGAAGCCACAGTAGTTTGTGACACAAGGTATTTGTCTCTCAACCCTGAGGCACCTAGAAAAACAAATGCATTCTCAGAGGTGACCGATAGATCCACAAAGTTCATTTTGAAAAGACAGATGCATAATGGTCTTTAGTTAGGTAGATATTTATCAGAAGATACCTTGAAGTTGGCGTCGAAAAGGAAAACACTGGACAATCTGCTATGGAAGAGCAATGATCAAACTATGCTCCTTGAGACCCATTGTTCAGCTGTGGTCTAAATGGTTGGAAAGAGATCTTGATTTAAACATAGTCTTGAGGAGTACTACATGGGCAATTAGAAGTCACTAAACTTCAGTCTTCAAAAACCGAGGCTATCACCTTCCAGTTAACTGAGAACATTCTTTCTCTGTTTTGCTCACAGTTCTGACCAACGCAAGGCCTGACAGTGCCACAGGCTCGAGCTCAGACTCATGAGCCTGAGGAGTGATCCCGTCTTGTCAACCTGTGATCCTCCGCATTGTCTTGGCTTGCTTGGCTCTAGTCTCAAATTACTGATGTTCTTTCTTTTTAATTACAAATGAATGTGGTTTGGGTACCTCATTATTAATCTTGCCTTTGGCCTAGTTCACTCTACCGTGTAACTGATGCATAGCTGTAAAACAGTTCTTGTGGCCTATAATTATCCAATAATGATAGCGTAAGAAGTGCGTATGTGTAGTCTAAACATGTATCATCCGTACCATGATTTCCAAACCAGAATGTATTTAACATGTAGATAATATATTTATATTCCTTCCCAAATTTTCTGTCCAAATAATAGTTTTGGGAATAAGTATTTGTGCCTTTCTATAACTTCCAATTATTATCATGTCAGCAGCGTTATACAAGGACTGAATTATTTTCTAACCATATTGTCCTAGTTCATAATGGAAAGTTGCGTTCATGGCTCTAGCCTTTTAAGATATAAGCATTTGTATGGTTTGAACAATAGATTAGTTATCCTTTTTTTTTTTTTTCACTTACCAGATCATGAGAGACTGGCTTGATTTTGTAGCTTTTTCCCTGTGGGGATTCAGTCCAAAGACATCTAAGAATCTCAGGCTTGGCACTCCTGTCTGACAACAGCCTAATGAAAGCTGAAGGGTCAGGTTGTACAATACACTGGAGCAGTTAACAAGACTCAGTTCAAATCCTGACCACAGGTATTGGGTATGTGACCACAAGAAGCCTTTTTAACATCACATAGTTTCAAATTCCTTACTGGTAGACGAAGGAAATCTATCTGCCTCACAAAGCTGTTACCATATTAAGTGACATAAAGCACTTAACGTGCTCGGCACCTTGTGTGTCACAATAGCATGTGTTAGGAAAAGAAAACTGGCATTGCAGCCTCGGCAATCATTATTTGTTACGATGGTAATTACATCAGCCAGGATGAGCTAGTTGCCATAATACACAATACAGCATCTTAGAGCTTCAAGCGAGGAAAAGTTATTTCTTAAACTCTCTACAAGTCCCTTGCAGGTCAGCCCAGATTTTGGGCCAAGGGCCTTTGGGGTTGGTTGGATACAGGCTAGGTTATTGCTGGCTACTGTAGCAACGGACAAAGGGATGTGCAGGCTCTTGAAGTTTTGGCCTAGATGTTCCACATCCTGCTGCCTTTTTTCCATTAACTAAAACAAATCCTAAGACTACTCATGAATTTACCAGGGTGGAAATACACACCTGCTCTGCAAAAAAGGTACCGCAAGGAAAATGAAATGCTTGGAAAGCAGTGTTGGCATCAGCCACAGTATTATTAACTTGGAGATAAAGTGAGGAAGGTCCATCCACAGAACCATGGAGAGAAAAGAAGGATATCTGAGTTTATTTATTGAGGGTGCAATCTTTAGCTCCATTTTTAAAAAATGTTGTCAATTTGTTGACCTACTTGGAAAAGTAGGAACAACATACACTTACAGTGCAATTCAAGCTATAAATAAGCAGAGTCCTTAAATAGATCCTATCTTTAAGTTAGTAATCTATGCTTCTAGCTTATCTGTAGGTACAAAGATGAGTTGCTCCATTACATTTCCATAAGTTCTCAGACCAGCAAGTCCAGGTTGTACTACTTCATGCTCGGCCAGATGCTACTCAAGGCCATGCTACTCCCCATCACCAAGTGCAAAGTTTTCTGCAGACCTGGGCTTGCTCTGTTCTCCCCTTTCGTTCTCTTCTTGCTTCCTGGAGTAGCAGGTCTTGCTGATCCATAAATGTGTCTAAGGACTAACCAACTGAATGGATAAATTTTGTAACTTCCTGAGCACTGAACTTCCATAGCACGACAATGTCAAGTCTCGGAGGGGTTTGTTTCTATGACAACCAAGGACCTACACTGAGGAAGAACAGGAGTTGTACCCTGAGAAGAGAGTGATATTTTCTCAGTCAGATCACTCCATGAAAGTGAGTGGCTGGTAAGGACAGAAGGATCTATGGATGGGAAACCTTCAGGAGGCCACATGGAGCCAGGCAGCAGACCTATAGCTG
Organism: Myocastor coypus; assembly: GCA_004027025.1. Taxonomy (NCBI): domain Eukaryota; kingdom Metazoa; phylum Chordata; class Mammalia; order Rodentia; family Myocastoridae; genus Myocastor; species Myocastor coypus. The sequence continues at coordinate 11,378 of PVJA010006928.1, read as the reverse complement.
CAGAAAATCAAAGCTGGAGCTTACATCACTTACCAAATGTAGAAACACCCTCACCCTTAATGACCACTTCCCCAGAGGCCACTCACATGCGCACCCATATTCAAAGTCTGTCTCACATTTGGCTGAATGGTGAGGATGCATAAATTCAATTCTCAAAAGTAGATAGTGTAGGTTGGCATAGCCAAGCCTCTGAAGTGTCACCTGGACACCACGAGAACTCTAGTTTAGTCCTGACCTTACCTACAGAAAGGAAAGATAATGTCAACACCCAATAAAGGAGAAAAGTGCAGCTCAATGAGATGAAATACATCTATGTGGCAGGCAAAGCTTTAGCTTATTGCTTCTATGTCTGCTATTCCCATGCTCTCTGCAGAAATAATGCCCAAGGGAGGCATCAGTTGCTCCATTACTGATTTTTACAACTGAATCACTCACATTTTCCATACTGAGGACTGAATGTAAGGGGCTTTCACGTTAAGCTGTCTCTCCAGTCCATTTTTTTTTTTATTTCAAGACAGGGTTTTACTAAGCTTTTGAGTTACCCAGGCTGGACTCAGACAATCCTCCTGCCTCAGCTTCCCAGAATGCTAAGATTATAAGTGTGAATTATGTTATTTAAACTTTACTTAAAACTCTTCCTAAGCAAGGAACCATCCAACTCACTGGTTTTCCATATTAATTATTTTTCTGTTGTATATTAAAAAATTATTAAAGTATTTTTACTAAAGTATTTTTAAAGGTTTCTAACTGTTTTGGAGTCTTGTGTCCCACCAATGATGTCCATGCTGAGTTTAGTGTGGTAAACTGGTATCTACTCATCAGCTGAGTCACCTGTAGGGAAATAAGTTTTAAAATTATTTTTTTCCTGTTCCTCCTTTATCCAAAACCCAAACTCAAACCAGAATCTAAGTTTTACTCAGATATACTTCATCAGTGATTCAGTTCACCTCAACACTCACATGTTGTGAAAAGACTCCTCACCTTCTCAGTCCATCTCACCACAGAATTGATACCAGAAATCCGATTGTCCAGCCTCCCTTGCAGCTACGGCATAGCCACTTAATTCAGACTCCATCCATCAATAATTGTACTCACAATTTTGAATGCATTGTTGGTCTCACGAAGCAGGGGGACCTGGAGTTTCATTGTCAGAGTTATATATTCAGGTCTTCTCTTCACCAGGTTCGCTGCCTTGGGTTTTCCAGATAGGTAACCTTGGATAATTGCAATGTGGTGAAATACATATTCACAAGTATAACAGAGTACTTGCAGAGCTTTATAGGGAAGTGTATCAGAGAAGTGATACTTCAGTTGATTCATGAAGGATATAGTTTCCCAAATGCCTGAGAAAGTTGCTTAAGAACTATTGTTATTACTATGGCTGCCAGATTAGAGGCACAGAGACCTCCATTCAAATGAGAGCTCTCCTGATGTCTTAGTGACTTTCTTTCACTGGAACAAAATACCCAGCATGCATTACAGCAGGAAGATCTAATTTGGCTCCCAGGTTTGGGAGCATTCAATCCATAATCAATCAGCTGGCTCTAAGGCAGGAGTAGCTTGGTGCAAGGGCCTGGTAGAAGAAAGCCATTCATGCCGCAGTGGCCAGGGAGGAGCTGCAGAGGGAATACATAGGCTTCCAGCTCACACTCCCACTGATCAACCTCTTCCAACAAGCTCTATTGTAGTTATTTTCTCACCAGTGGGACAAAGCACTCCACATGCATAAGTTCAGGAGAGATTGGCTTTAGCTCACAGTTGGCAGAGGTCTTAGTCCACAATCTCAGCTGGCTCCAGAGCAGGATGACAAGGCAGAGGGTCATAGTGGCAGCAGGAAGCAAAGTGTGATCAAGGCGTAGGGAGGGAGGCACCCCTTGGGGGCTATGCCCAGAGGCCCACTTCCTCTGGCCACACTTCACCTCCCAGCCTGGCATTTACCTGTGAACTCATCCATGGGCTGAGTGACTGACTATCAAGCCCCCATGACCCATTCCTCCCCTAAAGCCTCCTGTATGAGTACATCAGGCTTTGGGAGATACCTAGATGCAAACTGTAACAAGTCCCTTCCTCGTAACAGCACTCCACTGATGAGTGAAACACCTCCCTCAGGAAATCATCTTACAAAAGCCCTACCTGTGAAAACAGGAGCCAATGGGGGATAGACATAACAACTGAAAAACTAAATTTCCTAATTTACAACCTGAACCCACTGATCAGCAAAGAACAAATAAAAATTATTTAAGTGAAGCATATACCAATTTTTTTGTTGTTTTGTTTTTTGGCACACAGATTCTTCACAAATGCCATGTCCCTTCCCACCTCCATTTTTTACTGGGAATGTCCTTTTCTCCATTTCTATTCTAGAAATTTTCTACCTATTATTCATGCTCTACTTGAATCACTGCCTCTCCTAGGAAGTTACTATTTACTCAAAATATCTAATCTTTCTCCTTTAAAATTCTATTGGCGTATCTTGTTTTCTCTCTTGCATTCTCTTATCCTTCCCATTCCGTAAGGCCTGGTCCACATATAAATCGAATTATATTGCATCTCATCTCTATTGCCCAGTCTGAATGTCTGCTTTCTGTATTGTGCTTCTTGCTATCTTTCCAGCTTGGCGTTTTTTTTTGTTTGTTTGTTTTTATTTTGTTTTGTTTTGTTTTGTTTTGTTTTGTTTTGTTTTGTTTTCTATAAATGCTTGACTAATTCTCTGGATAAAATAAAATATTATATCTTCCATGCAATGTATTTCTCCACTGGCAACCAATCTCTCTCCAGACTTCCTTCTTCCCTTTACATGATAGATACTTACTGACCATCTCCTACCTCCACATCCTATCATAGGTACTGGGCAGATATCAGCGAACAGAAAAAAGCTGGTCCTTGCTCTGGGGCAGCTGGCATTCTAGTCTGGGGAGATGGCCAATAAGCAACAAATAACACAAACAATGACAATTAGATTGATGCTATGAAGGGAAAAGACCTTTTCCCTAGGCTCGGTTTCTTTCCTCTTCTGCCTCATATAATCTCTTGTCCTGTAATATCTTCTCGATCCTCAACCCAATTTCTATATGTCCAAGTTGCTTTCCCAAAAGGCCTACTCACAATATAATCTTCTCATGAAGTAAGACAAGTTAGAGAAACAAGTGCAGGCCATGCTCGGCAGGCAGAAGCATTTGCATGCACATTTTCTCAGTCTCACTCTAAGTGAAAGGAAAGCCTCCTTGCACTCCATTTGGGTGGTATCACTGGCGCCCAACATGAAGTGAAAAAGGAAATACTCAGGAATTGCGTGAAATGACAGTTACCTCATTCTTGACAAAGTCCTCTTGAAGGGCCCAGGCTACACTAGGAGATATCTCATCCATGCTCCTCGCAGGGAGTCCTGGCCTGCCTGTGCATCTATTCAGTCACAGATCTTTACACAAAAAGTAAGTAAACACTCACAGTCCGCCAATGTCAAGAACTGGTAACATTCTGCATTGTAGTCCCCATGGTAACTAGGGATGCTCTGGAAGGACTCTGTTATGGTAGCATCTTAACCCAAAAAGAATGAGCATTTTTTCATACGGTTAATTCTGATGTTGTGATCACAATAATTGGTTACCTGGATGGCGAGCTGCAGCGTGACGCTCTGCATTTTCATGCTCTCCCACGCCTCTGTGCATTTACCTCAGCGTGGAAGGATTGTTCACCTTCAGTTCACCTGAGGTTATCGTTATAGGTCTAATCAGGTCAACACTGGGTGCTGCTGGCAAATAGACAGAAGGAAGAGCAAAGCTAGGCACCTGCTCCTCTTTGCAGTGCCCACAGAATTTGTTCCTGCACATCGCTGTGGCTGCTGTCATAGGTGCGAGGCATTACCAAGGCTCTGAACAATAGGAGGGGCCATGCAAGTCAAGATCCTCTTGGGGGATGTAAGAGCTGCAGGGCTCTAATTACCCTCACTTGGTAGAGATCAATGAGAAAAACAAACACATTAGTAAAAAACCAAGAGCTCTTTTGCTGCCAACTTTAAAACTGAGGAAGAAACAGCAGAGATCAGAGAGGCCATGACCTTCCCTGTGTTAAGGGGACACAAAGAGAACTCATGGCAAGCGTGAGGGCTGAGATTCTCCAACCAACAGGCTTTGTACCAGGATGCTCTATCAAGTTGCTCAACTATTCTGGGGCTCAGGGTCCTCATCTGAAAACAGGGACAGTGGTAGAGGTGTAAGGTTGCATGCAATATAGATGCATAGGATTGCTTAGCACAATTACTAAAATTGGAAACCATAGCGCTAAATCTTATTGTTGCCTTCAGTAGCAGCCACAGTACTGTCTAAAGTCACAGAGCTGATTTGTCATGGTATGATTCTGATTTGAACTACTTCTTCTGGGGCTGAAGTGTATCTCAACGTCAGAACATTGGCCTCACGTGTGTGAGACCCTGCGTTCAATCCGCACTGCTAGATCAATAATGATAACAATATAATAATAACATCATGCCCCCTTATCTTTACTTGAGTTTACTGTTATGGATAAAAATAAATATCTTATCCTTCATGTCCCTATATATAAATGGCTCGAATTAGTAGTCACTTAGCCAAGCTTTCCAGTAACTCAGTGTTTTAAGTATTTTCTGAGTCTCCCATTAATCACACGTCCTACACCGCTACAGTTTTGAAAACACAGTTCACTTAACATGAGCATATTCTTGTCCTAAATGTGTAGTCACTCAAGAACTATTCATGACTTGCAAGGGCATTTTATTTTAAAGAGTACAGAATCTCTTAAAACATTTGACTAGAAATATTTTGCTCCTCCCAAGGGTCCCAAATTAACAAAACAGAATGCTCTTTGTAGCTTGATCTAAATGCACAATCCCGACTCACTAAAGACAGTCCCAGAGCATGACATATAAATACAGAATTCATGGCTGTTTGTTTAAAATCTGGGCCCTTTTCCTTGACTGCATTTACTATATTTAGGTTGGCCGTTCTCACAAGAGGTTACAAACACACACTAGAGATGTCACATGAGATTCAAAGAAAAGATGAACACATTTTTCTGAGTGACTGGAAGCCTTTGGCCCTTGGCACAGCTTCTAGTATCAAAGAAAATAAAACAAAAATCAAGATCCCAAAGAAGTGAAACATTGGAACACTGGGTGACTAGCACTCAGTAGACGATAAGGCTCCACAGTGCTCCACTGTCCAGCAGTAGAGGAGAGTACGCAAGGACCCTGGGATCCCTTAACATAGAATAATGTGTATATTTAGGAGCAGACCCAAGTTTCGTGGGGCCCAAAGCTTATACCATTTCCCTGCAAAAGAGGGTAAGGGTTGCTAAGTAAAAGAATATAAAATTCTAAATAAAAAAGTTAATGGGACCCCCCCCCCCTCGTGACTTTGGAAAGGATTGCATAAGTAAGCCCCTCAGACATTTAAGCTAAACTAATTTTGTGGTAAATTTACCTTTTGTGTTTGATAACTTATACAACTTATTTGACAAAGCTCAAGTTCAGTAAATTAGGGGCCCGTATTGTAAAGAAATTTTGAGTTGACCCTTTATAGCTGTATTAGCATAGGCTGGTGCCTTGACCTCTGTGGTGTTTCATTTCCCAAGATAGAGTCACGTACCCTCTTTAAATTTCTATCTCATCTATAATAAGAGTTCAAGGAATAGGACTGTTCTTTCTATTGCCTATGGTAACTCAGTATCTCAGACAATCAGCATCTTAACACTGAATATTTGCTGAGAAAAAATGTGAGTTTTTTTTCTCTTTAGTGTCAACTTTTATTTGGGAATAATAATTTTTCAAATGTCATGCACATTAATCCATGTTCTATTACTATTACAAAATACTTTAAGTTAAATAAGTTTATAAAGAAAAAAGATTGACTTTGCTCACAGTTCTGGAAGCCCAAAGACATCATACTAGAATCTGAGGGGTAAGGTCTTTAATTCCATCACCATACCAGGAGGTCATGCAGGAGGAAGAGATCAGATCTAGAACCAGGGCGTCAGGAAGCAAGTGAAGAGCAGATTCACCTCACAACAATTCACGGAAGTGCAAAATCGCTTCACCTGGCCAGCAAGTGTTGCTGCGAGCAGATGCCCAATGATGTAAGCACAATGACGTCAGTACACCAACACACTGATTGGTCTGTCTCTCAAGGATCCGCGGTCGCAGCACCATTGCCCTGAGGACTCAACCTCCAACCCGTGGACAAACCGTTCCCAGCCCAAAGCCCTGACGGTGGTTTGTTGTTTCTAATGTCTGCCTTGGATTCTTGTAGTTTTACCCCGAAATGAGAATAACACAGACAAAAACTGAAATTTTCGAGCCAGGGTGATAGCTCAGCAGCATAAGAGCCTCCCCTGGCAAGCACATGATCATGAGTTTGATCCCTGGTACCCCCCCCCCAAAAAAAAAGCAAAAAGCAAAACAAACAAACAACATCAGCAGCAAAAAGTAAAAATAAAAATAAACCTGAAATTCCCATCCTCTTACACACTGCCTCAAAAAAGGAAACTGTGTGAGGGTCCCAGTACTACCTCGCCTTCCCTCCTGGAACCAAGGCGCTCACTGTCAGCTGCCGTGTGCCAGGGACTGCCATGGCAGGGACGGTTGCCCCAGGGGAGCCTTTGGCTGGGCTCTGAAGAGCTCCTGACCCTTGGAGACACCTTAAACACAAACACTGCATCGCCCTGCTTCCTCTGTCAGACTCCAAAAGCAGACCCTGAGCCTAAGGGCTTATCCAGCTCTAGCCTTTGTCCTGAAAATGCAGATTGTGACTTGAATTTATTTATTTAGTATTTAGTACAGGGTCTACAGGGTCTCACCACATAGATCAAACTCATAGATATCAGACTGCGTTTAGCCTCCCAGGCACTAGGATTACAGGCAAGAGCCACTCCTTCCTCAGGGCGCCCCGGGGACCCGTCTGGCACAGCACTTCGGGGATTGAGTCCTGCGTGAGTCTAAATATACAGGCGCAGAAAGCCGGGTGTGGTGGCGCATGCCTGTAATCCCAGCACTCGGGAGGCTGAGGCAGGAGGATCAGTGTGAGTTCGAGACCAGCCTGGGCTACAAAAGTGAGCTCAAGGACAGTCTCAACTGGATAGTGAGACCCTGTCTCAAAAAGGCAAAATAAATAAATAAATAAATAAATAAATAAATATACAGGCGCTTTGATCCGCTGAGCTATCAGGCCATCACTATGACTAGAATTTTAGAAAGAGAGGAAGACGACATCTCTCCCTTGGGGGGAACAGCCTGTGGAATGATGCACTCGCATTTCTGACGGCAGGCAGGCTCAAGATTCCATTCCGGGATCAGACAGATGGTAAATATTGGCATTCAGGTTCCACTACTTACTATAGGTGAGCAACTTAGTTCCAGGAGACAATAATAGCACCTCATCACAGTGTTACCCCGAAGATTAAACGTTCTAAGAATAAACAAGCACGGGCCAGCAAGATAGCTCAGCAGACTAAGCACCTACTTAGACAAGCTCAAGGACATGAGTTTAATCCCCATGCTGTGCTGGCCCCACCTCCAGGTGTGCTAAGCCAGCAACTGAGTCTGGGCGTGGTGGCAGACACCTGAAACCCCAGCACTGGGGAGGCTGAAAATAAGAGGATCACTACGAGTCCGAGCTGCATAGTGAGACCCTGTCCCTAATATATAGAAAAGTACAAGCACATAATATGATGCATAAGGGATTATATATACTTAATTTATGCTCAGTATTAGTGATGATTATAATAAAATTATTGCAGTTACATTAACTATTTATATTACTACATGTTATATAAAATAAAAGTTATGAGGTGGTTGGTTGTTTTCTAATAGTGTCAAATTCTTTCATCACAACATACTGTCACTATCTTTTCACAGTGGTTGACAACTTCAACCAAAATTTGAATAAAAAAGGTAATAGTTAAAGAAAAAGCCCATAAGGATGAACACACTCCATCTTCTGTCCTCTGACACACTGTAATGAGGACGCTTTGGAGACCACAGTTGAGGCAGAGAAGGAAGGACTGTGGTCAGCTACTAGTGTGGACTGTGGACGCTGGGCAGGAAGTAGTGCTGTGTACGTGGATGCTGGGCAGGAAGTAGTGCTGTATATGTGGATGCCGGGCAGGACATAGTGCTGCATACATGGAAAATACCAGGAATGTGGACATTTCTATCTCAAGCCTTATACTACGAGATATGCTGCCGTTCACTGCTCTCGAAATACATCTCCTGGCCTAGACACATATATCCTATCAGTCCTTCCAGGTTAGCAAGCAGACCTAGAAGTTCTCTTTTGTGTCTTTTTGTGACTGACTTAAAGTGCCAAGTCATTCAAAATGTTCATGGCGATTTCTCTCTCCTAGAAGCACTGCGCTGCATCCTCAGCCACCTAACGCACCAGTCTAGCATCCTATGATTTCCAGCTCTACCCCCAAAGCCAAAAGGACCGTGAAAGATAAGCGTTTGGAATGAATTCAGAACATGAAGGCAGCCACAACAGGGCCACGAATGACACTCAAAGAAAGACCTTCTGGAAGTGCCTCAGAGAGCAGCAAGAGCCATGGTACATACGTGGGGTATTTCCGGGGGAAAGGATGGCAGTGTCTCTTTATCACTAAAATGTTTAGGGCGGGTGAAATAGCTCAGTGGTCTAAAGCGACTGCTTAGGTAAGCTTAGGCAGCTGCAGAGGACCATAGTTCGGTCCTCAACACCACATGCTGCACCAGCCCTGCCCTCAGGGCAGGCTGAGCTGCCCACCCACTCAAAAACGTTTAAAACGTCAAACACACACTTTGAAAAACACCTCATGTGTTACGTGTCTGCTACTCTGGAACCCTGGTGTTCCCCCTGCCCCTTACCTTTTGCCACTTCATATGAGGTCACTGTTTCAGGTTACCAACAATATCAACTTTGAGAACTAAGAAAATCTTGCTGTTTAGGCAAAATTAGATAAATAGCTGATTATAACTCTACCACTGTCCGGGCAAGAAAGACAATGCATATGTCGGGACAGCTTCCCTTCCTACGGCTCTGTTGTATTCTACCTCCATGCTTATCAATTTTGTTTCATTTCCACAGTTCTTAGGAGTCAGCCTTAGCGTTCCCGTTGAGTCAGAAAAAAGAAAACGATACTCCTGGCTTGCAAATTTCTAATTTAACATCTCAAAACAGATCATGATCGTTCTAGCTCTTTCTTCATGGTGTACCTAGCAGTTAACACTAGACTTGGCATATAATAGGAATTCAGTAAATATTTTTTTTAAAAATTTAAAAGATTTATTTTGAGTCCAGTGAACTTCTGAAAGACAGATACGGTGCATTACTCCTAATTTGGTCCCCAATTCCCGCTCTCTATGGTAATTGACAGGGTGTCTCTCCAGTACATGGTAGGAGCCCTATAAATACCTGCTAAATGAATGAAGGATTAACAGCAGTGCTACCAACTGTCATAGCCTCAAATTTTTTCTGCTATCTGTTCCGACCTCTTGCTGCATAAATCTTTCCTATCAGTGTATTAGGGTATCTGAGAACTTCCCCATGGAACACTGGCCAGAAAATACTCCCCATCGGAAAGGAAGAGCCACCTCTGTCACTTCATTCCACAGCTTTCCTAGTGCTACTCCCCTAGTTCCCCAGCCTGTCTCCCCCTGAGCTTTCATTTCTGTTACTGTCATGTGCGCCATGCCCAGTGGGACCCCTAACCCTTGTGACATCACAGGCAGCCACCACACGTCCAAACTTCTTTTCAGTAAAACACGTCCTTGAAACAAAATACCTCTTTTCCCTTGTCCCAGTCTAACCAGTCTCTCCTGGACCTCCATGGGGCTGGAAACTCTGACTACAGGGATTTCAGCTCATCATCTTTAGTAAATAGCTTCGTAAACCATTGGTCAGCATCTGGCTCTCAATATTCAATCAACGCTCGCCACATTTCTGTCATGAGGTGCCTGCATTTAACTTAAAACAAGGAGATTTGTTCATCCTCTGGTTCCACTTAGCTTCAGTTTCCAAGGAAATTTGTGTTTGTGCAGAAACCAAGCACATTCTCCGCAGGCACACGGACACCAGCATCTTATTCTGCAGGTGCCTACCTGCCTTCTCAGGCTTCTATTCTATATATTTTGTTCTCTTTGCATAAACCTCTTCTTTTATCATTTAGTTTAAATTTGTCTATCTTGTATTTTTTTTTGCAAAACAGCACATCTCTGTTTGAAATACCATCTCTCTCATTCAGTGGCTATCAATAAAAATGAATTGATGGGGAGCCTAGCCAAAATAGAGCTAGTGTTCAGAAATACCCTGCCTAGTGAAATAAGACTCGTTTAAGGAACCATGCAGAAGTGTGAGTGGTAGAGAACCCCAGGTTAGATATGGATTGGAAAGAAGCTTGGGCCGGAAAGGGGGCTCAAATTCCTCCACGGAATCTCCAGAGTCCTCACATCAGGATTTAGTGGCACAGTTGAAACAAGTCCTCCAGTCTCCTGTCCCCAAACTTTATGCCCATTCTCTGCTATTAGTCCCTCCCTCTAGCATTGAATTCATGCACCTATAGTGTTTGAATGACAATGGGACACCCATCTCTGACACAACAAAACAAAAAAGGGGATATAAATGAAAGACCATTATGTGTGTATACATATATATATATATATATATATATATATATACACATACACAAAATACATATACAAAATAGCATAGATATACAGCTACTTTCTCTTAGTTCAATGAGAAGATTTATACTAATAGTGTTAGGATAATATGTTTGCATCTTGTACTCTGACTAACTACTTCAAAGACAGCAATATGCAATGTATTAATAATTGTAACTGTCCACTAACCTGTTTTGAAACTGTCTTATTAGTATTTCTTTTTCATTAAAATTAGTTTAAAAAAACGAATTTGCCATCATAGAGCAAGCATTAAGTCCTATAAGTGTTGTCCAAGTCAATATCTGTTCCTCATCACAGAGTTTCTAGGAATTTTTTTTTTTCCCTGAGCCTGAAGGTATTTAGCAACGTTGCTACCCTGAGTCACTGACTCTCTAAGAGGTAGCTGAAATACATCGTGGTAAGATGAAAATCAGCAGAGTGAGAATGAAAACAGTGGTTCGCCCTGGAAAACACAGAGGGAAGAGGGAGGAGTTTCTGGTTTTGCTTGCCTAACAGTTTTGAGCTTCCTCAGAAGCCCCATCGCAAGAGGAAGCACAGCCAGTCACGCGACTCTCTCACTGAGAAGCAGAATCATTTTCTGGAAAGAGGTAGTATTTCTTACCAGAGGTTCTGAAATGTACCCATGAGAAATAGTGCAGGAGTTTATAGTGGATAATGTTTCCAATAATAATAATAATAATAATAATAATAATAA
>PVJA010006927.1:0-70935 GCA_004027025.1 Myocastor coypus | reverse complement strand
ATGATTGTGAGGACAATATGCAATATGTCAACTTTCAAAGAAAAGAAGGGGGAAAAGAAAAAAAAAAAAGTAATGTGGATTTAGAAAGGTTAATGTTTAATTGTTTGATCAATCTTATATACCTATATGTATTAATCTAAACTGATCTGATGATGAAAATATGTAATATAACCATTGTTAAATTTAAACAATAAAAAAACTGAAAAAAAAAAAGAGATCACTTCTGTGACATCAAGTGCCACAGTAACTACAATCAGTAGGTCAGCCCTCTGTGCACCAGAATGTGCTCAGCACTGAGCTCCAGAATCTGCAGGTATGGGACACAGGTCAGGGGCAGCACTGCTCCTAGACAGCATCACTGTTCTCACATTCAACATGACTGCCATAGATGAACTGGAGACTTTGCCAAGCCAAGTATTCAAGCCACTACTACAATGTAGTTGAGGAAGGAAGATAAGAGAGGTGTCACTTCTTACAAACCTGAGCCAGTCAGGTCTGCACATACCCAAGGAAGCATACTAAGAGTCATCCTGGCCATAGACACACTACACATACACTGGTGAAAACACTATAGATAGACCAAGATGGGGTGGACAGAAATCTTGCATAAAACATAGCTCAGGAGGGGTGTGATGGCATGAACCTGTAATTTCTGCACTCAGGAGGCTGAGGTAGGAAGATCACCATAAATTTGAATCCAGCCTGTGCTACACAGTGAGTTCAAGGCCAGCCTGGACACTGTGACACACTGTCTCAAAAAACAAAATCGTAGCACAATATCAAGGTTGACTCTATCGATTTTCCCTGACTAGCACTAAGAAATTGCTGAAGCTCCTGGAACACAGGGGAGCTTGCTTGGACACAACTAAGTGTTGACAACATGACCATACATTCCACAAACATCAGGCCACGTGGAAACGCCTCATGGCACCTAACAACCTGTCTCCCAGAAGTCTCAGAAGCCTGATGGAAGATCAGCAATGTTAATCTCCTGTAAGGGAAAGTTTTCTACTTTAAAGTCCTACCACAAGCCAATACATAATATTTCTGTTCATGACCAGATCAGCTGTAAGATTTCCACAAGGGTTAGGACCCAGGAGGGGCAGGTATTGGAGGAGGTGCGAGTCTCTGGAGAAGGAAGGATTTGAGAGGTTCATTGGAGGAGACTGCCAGACTAGGGAACTGGAAGAGGTGCGGAAGAAGGTAGGGCTGGTACCAACGTAGAGCCTGGCCACGGAAGGAGCTGTCAGGGCAGAGAGGTGACAGCCGAGGGAAAGGGATTACAAAGCTATATTCGCTATGAGTACTCATGCAATGCAGAGCACCATCAAAGGTCAACTTGGGGGCAGAAGGCTGAGCTAGGACAGGTGCCTAGTTCTCAGTGGATAGGAAGGGCCACTCCAGGCCAAGGGATAACCACGGAGGGGCAGAAGGGACCAGAGCCAGCCTGTCTGACCAGTGCTGCTCTTCCCAGTAGCCTCTCTCTTGTGAGAGAATATCCTATATGGCCAGAGGTCAGAATCCTCCTTCCTCAGGACCAGTGGCTGTCCCACAGCTCAACACAGACCCTATGGCCACTAGCTAGGGAGATATGGGGGTGAGAAGAAAGTTTATCTACCACCCTGTCTCTGAAGGGGAAGGGCACCTGAGTGCTAAGATCTGGGAATTCAGCCCTAACCTGAAGGGAAATAACCCAACACAATTTCTCATCACCAATAACTCCCCAGTCTCTAAAAATAATATTAAGCGATAAATACCAACCATCGAAAAATGTAGATAAATGAAGTAAGTCCCTTTTTGATTCTATAATCACCAGGGACCTTCCCTAGGAATCATTAGAAGAATTAAATAGGACACACTAGGGCACACTGGTTGACTAATAGCTGTGCCAACTATATATTTCAGGTTTTCATAGACAACTCTAATTTTATTTGAATCCATTATTTTCAGAAACTCACATTCAGAAATTTTAATATTTGGCCATACAAGGCTGCCTATTACATCTGGAGACGATGCAAAAATTTCATGACTTACACAGCCAACTTGTAATTAGGGTTCTGAGTTACAATTTCACCAAGTTTAGGGGGTAGCTTACTCATTCCCTTCTTTTGTAGTTTTGAAGAGAATAATCCTCCAAATGATGCTGATGACCCACTGTTTAGACACCCTCATGATGGAAAGGATGGGTTCTAAGGTCTGCACACTTCGCACTGTCTTCTGCTCCAAGCACACTGCAGACCACAGTGCATGCAGCTGGAGAAAACCAGCGAATGTCCCTGCATGTATCCTCACGTCCTTTGGTGATGGGGACATTTTTCCTTTTGAATATATCAGCAGTAGGTTTTACTTTTGTTCTTACATGAAGAAACAAACAGAACAGATATAACACATCCTTGTTTATGATTCCTTATGAAATGTGCTAAGATCTGGGAATTCAGCCCTAACCTGAAGAGAAATCATCCAACACAATTTCTCATCACCAGCCACTACCAACAAGATGAATATTAGCTTCTGTAAGAAGTCCTTAAAAGTACAGGGAGGGGGGTGTAGCTTTCTCTGCAAAACACAGCACTATCAGGTGCAGACTCACAGAGTCCTACCCACACCTGCAAACGACATAGTATGAATGAAACAGAGTGTACCAACGGGATGTGGTTCCGCACCTCAGAAGTCTTCTTGCTCTGCCTTTTCCCAAAAATGCAGTCAAGATCTGTTTTGCTCCGAGATGATAGGTCCTTCCCTAGGAAAACAACATGGTATTTTTCAGTAACAAAGAACATCCTCTGTAATAAGAAGCACAGATCTGAATTATGAAACTCCTGAAAGGAACATGACTTGTAGAAAAGAAATACATAGTTTTTAACTATTGCTTTCTACCTCTCCCTTAAAAATGTAACTGTTTGATGATTAAAATCATAGAATCAACTAACTCCCTTAGAATCAGAACTCTTGACACTCTCTGTAAACTGTAAAAATAAACCGGAGCTCAGATGGGAGGAAAAAAGCCTCAAGGCTGATCTTGCTTCTGGTGTACCTTCAGTGCACAATTTCTGGGTCTCTGGGCTCCTCGTTAGAACAAAGATTTCAAACACCTCAGAGAGACACAAGCTACTTACTGAGGATTATGAAACACATTTAAAAGATACTGACTGTTGAATGTATAGCTTCAAACATTTTAAATTTTCACTTGGGCAATTAGTAATTATTGACATACAAGATCAATTATTATCAATGAAAACTAAAAGAATAAATGCAAATATAAATTCAAATTCTTTTAAAGTATGTTCTTAATTGCAATAGCTATATCGCCCATAAGCAAAAAGCTACAAAATGATAGCAGGAAATTAAGTGGCTCTGATGAAAACAGGGTCCAAAAGATCTATGATTTTTATTTTCAAAACTAAACTTGTAATTTCAAACCCACAAACCAACTAATTTTTAAACTCATTTTGTTGGTATTCCACTTCCACCCAAAATACTCTGTGAGCAGCGGACCAAAGTCTTCCCCATTTGTCAACTTCATGGTACGTGCATTTGAAAACGAAACCACTCTGGGGAGGGTGGTCTGGGGTACAGAAATCTGTTTCGAGGAAGAAACCAGGTTCCACTGCCATATGCTCACTTATCTTGGTGGTTTCCTGTAGCAAAAATGACTTAGCAAAGCAATGTCATGACCCAGAAGGTTCTGGTTCACTGACTATCATCAGGGCATTCAAATATGATATTGCTCAGTGACTCCATGAAGGTAAACAACAAAATACTCCTCAACTTAATACAAAACCAGGCACAGAACCAGTCCCAGAAGCAGGAGTCTCAGGTTGAATAGTACAGTCAGTACAACCTGTTCTGGGAGTGCAGGGAAGGCCCTACGCTATCCCTGTGCACTGCTCCTTGCCTCCACCTGAGCTAGAAACCAGTCTGCCTGACTTCCAACTATGTCCGCCTAAATAGGACTTTAACAGAAGACCCTAGAGAAAGCCTACTCAAGAATGGAATGAGGCATAGCAGAGTTAGGAGCCCAGGAAATAAGTCAGAAAGCGGGTAAAGATGACAGGTCCCTGGAGGCAGGAAGTGAACTAACTGGAAGGAGGGGCAGGGCCCTATTGTCAGCACTCATCAGCAAGGTCCACTGTCACTGCGAAGTGCATCCAGGTGGTGGATTCTACTTCAGAAGAGCCCAAGGAGCTTAGTCCAAAATGTTCGTTGCAAGTACGCTGGCTGTGTATCCTTAACCTGTCCCCTGGAAAGGAAGAGATACCCTAAAAGGAAATGTAAATCAAGATCTCTTAAGCACTACTTAAACTAAAAGAAAAGTTAGAGGGGTCAGGGCAGGAAGGCATACAGGAGATCACAATTCTAAAAACAGGATGCCAAAATACAAATGCACTGACATTTAAAAAAAATACCTAAAAGTCAAAGGGAAAGTGCCAGAGCTAGCAGACAGTAAGCTATGCCAAGGCAGGTACAGGTGTTTCTAGAGCTGTGGCAATAGGTTCTTATATCACAAGTTGCTATCCTCTAGTGAAGCTCACTTAAACAAATGTAGAACATAGAATTATTATAGGTCTTGCTCTGGATCTGATCTGGAAATCAAGAATACAGAGAAGAAAGCAAAGTCAGAGATCACTGGGAAGGAACTTAGGAAGAAATGTAAAGATGGAGTTGATTTTGACATTGCTGCTAATTAATGGTTCAGGTGGAACAGTTTATACACATAAAACTCAGAACAAATTTCATGAAAGATGAATTTCATTAGTCTCAGTTCTGACCCATGGTGAAATCGCAGCAGTTACTGCTGATGAATCTTAGAGAAAAGGACAACATGGAAAGCCAAACAGAACAGGAAATCATATAACCAACCTGGGTACATGGGCGTAACTTGTCTATCCCGCGTCTTCAACTGGACTTAGCATTCTGAGTACCAAGCTAATGGACATCCTCTGCACAGCCCTAAGCAGTTTACAGAGAGAACTGTACATCAGCTGGACCCCTTCAGCGGTCAGTCCCATCTGGGGGTCACCTGATCTTCCAAGCAATCAGCACAGCCAATGGTGACATAGCACCACACCAAGACGTCTACAAGGGAAGCCAATGGATTCTCACAGACAGAACTGAGGAATCATCAAGGTTTGTAATCATGGGGCCAGGGAGATAGCTCAGTGGAATAAGTGCTTGCCTGTCAAGTGCCAGGTCCTGAGTTTGATCCCTGGTATCATTAAAAAAAAAAAAAAAAAAAAGAAAAAAGATTCATAATCACTCAGTTTAAGAGCAAGGGAATAACTTGATAAGCTTTTTTTTTTGTATTTTAGGGAAGGGCCTATAGCAGCAGTTCTCAACCTGTGGGTTGCGACCCCAGCGGGGGTCAAACAACCAAAACACGGGTCGCCTAAAGCCATCAGAAAATACATATTTAAACTCATGCTATGCCACAGTGAAATGTTATTTATTGGAATTAGTAAATATTTCTCAACATATAATTAAATATTGTTTTTGTGGTTAACCACCATGTTTAAATTATGTTTGATTTGTAACAATGAAAATACGTAATCCATATCAGGTATTTACATTCTGAATCTGTAGCAAAATTACAGTTTACAAGTAGCCACCAAAATTATTTTTTGGTTTAGGGTCACCACAACATGAGCAACTGTATTGTGGGGTCACAGCATTAGAAAGGTTGAGAACCACTGGTCTATAGGGTGTTCAGGATCTCATTACTAGATCGGACTAGTAGTGAGTCAACTGTTTACAGCCTTCCAAGAGCTGGGATTACAGGCACACAGCACTGTGTCCAGTCTCAGTGGCCCCCTTAGCTCACCTCAGGGGCAGGACCGGCACAGCAGACCCAGGGACTGAACCCCTAGCCCCTGTGCCTGCTTGCAGGCACTCTTTTTTTTTCCCCTGACTCTTTTATTTTATGAAAAAAATAAAACAAAATATAACAAAATAATAGGATAATAATAATAGTCAATACATTGTCATCTTCAAAGCAGTTACAGTACAAGATATGGGCATAAAATACTTGCCAAATGATATTAGCACAAAATCTTCCTTTCCAAGGAACTAAGAGAAATTAGTAATATAATTATCTTTTTTTTAATTCCTTGTCCCTTCCAGTTTCTCATACCGAAGAGATAATACAATCTTCACACATGTGGGTATGGTTTTTTTCACCTACAAGTATGATCTCAAGGTGCAAACATTTACCTATAGATGTCTCAGGTTTACCTTTCTTTATAGTTTTTTTTTTTGCTGTATTTTTTAATTTTTACTACCTTTAATAAGAAATAACAACGTATAACAATGTGACAGTTTCAAAACATGTCAGTACATTTCAATATTTGATACAGTGCATATTGTTGTCCTATTAGTTATATAGAGCACAGGGTGTAAATGTTATACTTTTTATAATCATTATTGGTACAACCAAATATCTTCTCACTGAACTAAGAGAAAGTAGTTGTATACATAATCCAATGTTTGATAATCGCAGTGGGTTAATGGTAAAACTGGCAATGTTGGATGCTGTTGATTTAGGCCTTTTACAGCTCAGCATTCTAACCTAGCTTTACATTTTATGCCTTGTGGTTAAACTTTTCCGCTGGGTGCTTAAGGGCAAGTTAAGCAAGACCTGTATAGCAAAACATGTAACTTTTATATCTCTTAAGGTCAGTCAAATCCCCTCAGGATTTGCTTTGGAACCATGTACAGTGCTTTGTTGAACTGCTGTCAGTGTCGGTCACTTAATCCACTGCGCTATTTGGCCAGCCTTCAGTGAGCTTTAAAAAAAAAAACAATGCTGCACATGACGTTCAAAACCAATGTACAACATTGGGCACAATAGTTCATGCTTCAGTCACAGTCACTGGAAGGTAGGAGTTGCGTGAATTCAAAGGCAGCCTAGGCTACACAGTGAGACCTCATCTCAAAAACAACAACAAAAAACAAACAACAAACCAAACCCAACGACTGCATAGAAAGTAGAGTTTATTAAGTCAAGGGAAAGGAATTAAGAAATTTCACAAGTATATTTGTTAAGCACGAGACTTATGCCAGTAGTTTC
Organism: Myocastor coypus; assembly: GCA_004027025.1. Lineage (NCBI taxonomy): Eukaryota > Metazoa > Chordata > Mammalia > Rodentia > Myocastoridae > Myocastor > Myocastor coypus. Next base: position 63,872 of record PVJA010006927.1, on the reverse strand, counting down.
AATTGTTAAAAAATGCATTTGCATTTTTCAATCAAGAAAATACATACTAAAATACTATACTCTGATTTTCTTCTTTTCATCTAACACATGGGATAGTGAGGTCAAGGCAAAAAACAAACCAACTTCATTAAAAGAGAACATTAGAAAAGCAGGAAGTGAGGAAGAATCAGGGTGGGTTGGAAGGAGGGAGACCCAAATAACTATTAAGAAGGCAGTGTGACATGGTGGTACCTGACATTTAACTGTCTACAGAATCAGAAAAGACCCCCGGGCTCCCCACAGCCACCTTCTGACTAGTGGAGGAGTTAGCTGTGCTAAGTGCCCCCAGCCACCTGGAATATGACTATACAGGCATCTTCTCGCCTGAGCAGCGCATCAGACAGCCCAGGGATATGAGGTCGGCATGAATTGCTGCAGCGAAGCTGAAGCACTGCAGTTTCTGGCACTTTTCAGCTACACACTGCACAGCCAAAGAGGAAGAACAGTGCTCTCCCAACAAGCTCTCACTGAACACGAAAAAAAAATCTTCTAAAATGGCATAAATTGGTATTTTCCCTATGTAGGTGTGGCCTCACTAAACATTTCTTGAATACATACACATTAGAGTTAGGTTTCAAATAGATGTAGGTGAAAGAAACATACAAATACGTAATGAATTACTATAAATCAAAATTGTAAATTTGGGGCTATCAGTTCTGATAACTATGTAGTCAATATTTAAGCAGTGGTAAATTTTATAGCACCTATTTGCCATGATAAGACTTTATAGTTTTTATCAGCTCTATAAAGTGTCACCTCCTTATACTTAGTTTTCTGGACCAAAAGTGGAGTCACAATGTGAATCATCCTCCTCAACAATGTGAATCAGTAAATTCCACTGTGAACATGTCAATGAACTAAAATCCCTATTAGCCTCGATGCCAAAAACGTCGTTCCGTTAAGGGGCTGCCTTTCATTAATCCTGAAATGGAAGCACTATTTTAGACTTCCACAGTGGTTTACAATGTTTCTCAGCTTACAGAAGAGAAACCTGAGTCTGATGGAAAGAAACTGGTTTGCTGATGTGTCCAGGGGCATCACGGCCAGCAGCCAGGTGGCTGGGACCTAGCTTGTGAGTTGCAGCCCACATACAACACTGGCTACTGAGGAAAGAGCTCCTTTTAGGAAACTAGAACCACTTAATGAAGGAAGTTTTCACTGCAGATGGTGGAGACGGGCAGCAGTGAAGATCTGCACTACTTCCACTTCTGCTCCCTCCTCTTGTCCTCTGCACTCACTCTGCCTGGAAGTGCTCCACCCCGACTCCACCTCCTCTTCCACCTGGCAGTTTATCTGGACCTGTCTTTCTGCGTACCACCGGCAGCTCCCTTATCCCCAAATGTGGCTCGTAAGTACACAAACCTTATTTTGGTTTGGGAAAATGAAGGCATTATACCCCAAGTGGTTTGCGGGGGTCACCAACAAGGGAGTGGCTTAACTAGAAATAGAAAGCAGAAACTTGGGGCACCCCATAGATTAAGCAGATTAGAGGCTTATCCAGCTGCAACAGGCTTTAGATGAAGTCAGGCACATAGTCTGGTACCAAAGAACAATGGGAGACTATGCAGATGGAAGTTGCTCTGTCATCCCCGCCAGTCACTCTACCCTCACGCACGTGCTCTGCCTCAGCCCTCAGCTCACTTCTGCTGGAGCTGCTCTGGGGCTCAAGGGCTGGGCAAGGATCTGGGAACAGTGTACGATCCACTCCTCTCCTCTCTTCCTCTCCCCTCTTCTCCCTTCCCCTACTCATCCAAAGGACCGAGCAGAGAACAGTCTATCTCCTGTCCTTCAGTCAGAAGCCTGCAAGGTGCTTGCCTGAGGGGAAGAAGACAGCCAATCACCACATGCCCTGGGACAGGGCAGCAGCCATACCAGGCTCTCCTCTCACCAAAGTCTCAACTTTGACTCTGCTTGGACCTCTCACTGAAAGCAAACCCAGTTCTACCCTTTGGGATCCTGGCTCCAAATTAAAAGTACAGTCAAAAGTACCAAGTAGTGCGAATTCCATGTTCCACTGCCGTTCACTGTGGTGCTGGGAATAAAGGGGCCCCAGCTGACAAAACTAAAGCAGAAACATGCCTTTCTTGGCACACAGCTCATCTCCGAGAAAACACTCCAGCGGCCGGATGTCACAGCGCCACCACCTTAAGTACATGATGTAGTAAAGATCCTTTGTGTCTTAAGAGACTGGGCAGTGGAGTGGATTAGTTCCAGTTCAGTGGTTTCTCATCAGCTCAAGACTAACACCTAGTGGTAACGGAGAACAACTGCACCCTCAAGGACTACTGTAGGGCCAGAAAGGGGGGGAAGCCAGCTGGGAGGCGGATGGCGGTAGGCAGGCTTTTCCACCAGGTCTCAAACGTGTTTCCCAGCACCACTGTAGAGATGAAGATGAGATGCTGACTGGCATTAACTCTCCATGAGATGGAGAGGCTGGGATGCAGCCAGGCTCAACATGGGAGTGAACTTTATCATAGAGATCTCACCACAGAAGGTGACTCTCAACAAGCATGTTAGGAACTATTCAACACCAACACTTAGTTCTGTAAAATATGAAAATGGAGGTAAAATACTGATCAATCAATTAAAATTGGCTTCTGATACAGCCACATTATGTTCCTCAACAGCACGCTAACCTACCCTCAGCTCTGCTGTGGAACCAGGTCACACAAAAGTCTCAGTGGCCACAGAATCTAGGATTTTCTAACATAGCCTCACCCTGCTTGACCGACAGCTAACACGGCTGTCCAAATGGTCCATTTAGTACACAAGTAAGAAGTCGCCCACTGCTGGTGAAGCACTAAAAATGCTTCCAGAAACTAAGAGCGAACACACAGATCTCAACAAGAAATAAAGAAACACCAGCTCTTACCTTTTGTGAATTTCATATAATGAACCCGGTGTTTGGAGACTTTGGACTTTTCCTCAAGGCTGAAAGATTTCTTTTCCTTGTTATCTGGAGAATCTTAGAGGAAAAACACTACACTGAATTCCTTGTAACTCATTCTCATTTATTCTCTTACAATCAAAGGTTACTTAAGATGTTTAGGAGCCCCATCATTTATTACTGAACTCTCATCAAATGGTTAAAAATTTTTTAAAACTGTACAATGATTCAGGCAAGCTTACCCACCAAATATCTATGAAATTCTCTAGTGACAGAAATGCAAGCACAGGTGGTTCAGGCTTTCAGACAACACCCAGCATGGGTTGTTATATACTAACTGAAGCAGTCTACTCCACAGCTACTTCTCAAAAAACTCTGACACTTCTTTTTTCCTAAAAACATCCCACATGGAACTTTCTTTCCTCCTTCTGTGATCAAGTTCTCATATGGCACAAAACATTTTCAGTGCTGGCCTTTAAATAGGCGAGCCAGACAGATGCTGCCTTGAACCCAGAAGGGTAGGCGTGCCCTGCATGCTGACTGGCCCTTTAGTGAGAACAGCTCCGTCAGGGCTAGTGAGCATGTGTGCACACAGTCATGTCTGTCTGGTGATGTCCCATCAGTGCCATTGCCTGCGGGGACCTCCAAGGAGAAAGCTTGGAGTTGTGGTTTGGGGATCTGGTTAGTTGCTGTCTTAGTTACTTTTTACTTGTTGCTGAGACAAATATCCCACACTCAAAATTAAGGAAGGAAAGGTTTTCAGCTGTTTGTGGAGGTTTTCGTTTGTACTCATCTGGGTCCAAGGCAAATGGCAGCAGTTTATGGTGGCAGAAAACAATGAAGAACTAAGGAGGTGGGAGTAGCTGTGGTGTCCATCAAGCCTCTTTCTTCCTTCTACGCTGACTGTAAAGATGCTGTCGCTTCATGGCAAAGATCATAGCTCCTCCAAAGGGGTGTGGCTATGAAGATCAAGCTCCTCTGAAGACTGGAACTTCTCCAAGGAAGTAGGGCAGGGTGGGCAGCAGTGAAGCCTTCTTCAACTTCTTTATGTGCACTTTCTGTGCTGAGTCACTGTGGGGCAACCCCGTGGCACCCTAGGGTGGAATCATACCCTAGGGTAGGTCCAGTTGCACCGTACGGCAGGCCCTTCACAGTCCTGGAACTCCTGGGGTGAATACAGCAAAGTGTCCAACTGTATCAACTACCACAGTTGCTGAAATTAAAGAACTCATCTTGGCTTCAGTCAGTATGTGGGTTGCTCCTCACTGATCTTGAGGGAAAGGAGACTCATACCTTCTCTCGTAGAACAGTGGAGGGCAGGGAAGACAGGTGAGCCAGGCAGATGCTGCCTTGGACCCAGAGCAGTACTGGCAAGAGAGTATGTGGTCTTCCAGGGAAAGTTCCTTGTTTTAATATTTACCAAAATCTGTAACATACACTTCTGGTTTTACTAAGTGTAATTATCTAATGATAATGACAACATCATCTAAAAGCAAAACTTTGCATGTGTTGTGGTTGCAGAAAACAAACATTGCATGTATTTGTTTTGTGATACAGCAACGTAAAAGAGAAGCTTGAGAATAAAACATAGTGACACAGACCACTGCGGGGTATAGGAAATGGAAACAGCATTTGGAGGGAAGGTATGGGAAATAGAACACCTCTCACTACCGAAGCACTTATTTTTTTAAGCAGATGATAATTAATATCAAATTGTTATGACATTTAACAGCAACAGTAGACATTTAGGACTGACACAATGGTTTTCTTTTTAAATTCCATTTATTGTTTATTGGCTATATATAAGATGGATGCAATGGATTTACTATAATTGCTAACATTTCCCAATGTGTAAGAAATTATTCTTTTGTAACCATATACATATATATGATTTTTTAAAATCCTGGATGGTGATCTAAAATTGTGAGAGGGAGCACACTGCTTTCCAGAATCTGGTTACAGTATATGTAAGCAAGGTAACTCTGAAGAGGCCTACTGTAAACAATGCATTATGTATAAGATTCTTAGTATCCCAGTTTATTTCCCAAAATACTTAAAACCATTAGTGATGAACACCTAGTGGACATCAGCAAGCGTTTCCTAAAACGGAAATAAGTCTAGTAAAATGCTACTGAGTCTGAAAGAGAATAACTGAGATAAGGTAGTTTTAAAAAATGAAACCTAAATGAATATGTTGATTGCAGAGCCCCACAAAGGAATGGGGTGATTTTTACTCTTGTAAGACTGTAGGTAGAAGACAACACATACTGCTTGCTTAGTTAAAAGGTAAGTGGTGTGAATATGCCAAGCACTCTAAGGAACTAAGGATGTTATCATAGCAGAAGAGCATGTTCTAGGTTTCTGTGTCATCTGCTTTTCAGCTTCAATACAAATAATGCTGTGACTACGATTAAAGTCACTTGGATAAAGATACTGAATTTACCAAAAGTGATATAGCAGGAAAACAATCTATTAGCTCTCCAGGTCCAATCCTTGGGACAGACTTTACCTAAAAGGAACCTCGTAAGGCCTTTTCCAGTCTGGGCTGGCATCGCAAGACCTGACAGGAATAGGAGCTAGTGGTAGAAGATAAACAGTCTCTGCTAATCACTCACTGGTGCGGGGCTGCTGGCCCCCTCTAATGGCCCAACGTGGAACTTATCTCCAGATCATTACTTCGAAGCTTTCGGGTCATCTAAAGTCCTTGGAAACTTTCAGGTAGAAAGGAAAAGTAACCTTGCACAGGTTAACCTGTAAATGAGCCTACATGGGGAAAAGATGCCAGCTCTTAGAATGTGCTAGGCACTCAGAACCCTCCTGACAACACAGGGCTCTGTGGAACCCTCAAAACAGCCCACTGCCTACACTTCCTGGAGCATGGCAGGAGGGGTTACCAAGAAGCACCTCTCCAGCTAAGGGTCCCAAAACTAGGATGATGGCAGCTCTCACTTAGAATGCACTCAATCATCCTCAATCCCTAAGTTGGCATTCTCAACTGGTGAAAGGAGAAAAAAACACTTGCTGAAGACCAAAGGGTCATTAACGGAATGTATCAACAAAATGTATACAGATCTGAGTATCTATAATAATTTCAATCAACTGACTTTCGGGTATAATAATGTTTTTTGTAAAGAGCTAATACAAATACTTTACGCTGAAAAATTATATCTTCTCAAAATTCAATGACCATCACCCTACCTGTGGTTTCCTGCCCATGGCAAGTGTTCAGTTTGGCTAGAAGCTGGTTAAAATCATCCTGATGAGCAATCCAGTTGTCCTGAAAATACCAAAAAGAGTGAGAACTGTAACTGACCTGATTAAGGTATCTTTCATTCATTTTTTAATACTATTTTTTTCTTTCGCTATTTAGGACAGGGTCTACAGGCCCAATCTATAAATTGGATTCATAGTGATTCTCCTGTTTTTAGCCTCCCAAGCATTGTGATTACAGCCATGTGCCACCACATCCAGTCTCAATCAACATGTCAGTGTGCCCCACAGGCAGGGCTGGCACAGCACAGCAGGGATTGAATCCTGGCCACTGTGCTCTGCCTAAGGAGTCTGCTGAGCTATCAGGCTGGTCCTCAAATTTTGTTGTTACTGTCATAGAAGAAATCTTGGGGCTGGAGAGACAGCTCCACGGCACAGGTGCCTGCTTGGCAAGTACAAGCTCATGAATTTGAACCCCAGTCCTGAGAAAAAAAATCTAAGCATGTTGGCCTATCTTAAAAACTATGATGAATGCATTTTAATAGAGAAACCCTTCTCTCATCCCATCACCCCTGCCCAAGCTTGCTGCTCTTATGAATTAAGCATCTAAGGGAAAAACCACTAGATAGTTCTCACAGAGCTCTGTCTGTAGAGTGCTTACATGATTAGGTTAGTATCACCTTCCTACAAAATTTAGTCTTTTCTATTTAACAAAACAGTACTAGTAACTTTGATTGCTTATTACAAAAAAATTAGTATAAAATTTCATATACTGAAAAGCAACCCCAGCATATAGACAGTAGACTGCTAATCAAGTTGGATCAATTTATACCCAGATACAGTGGTTTATTACCCATTCCCCCTTCTCATAAGAACATAAAACAATAAAGATGTGCACGCAAACACATATACACACACACACACAAGCCAGAATATAAGGGATCTTTCCAGACAGTACAAATGTAGTTCAGCATTAATAACTCACATATTACAATGAAGTATAGGGCTACAATTCTTTTATAAAACATTCAGTGTCAGAAAAAAATCAAGGCCATCATATTTGTACCTTCAACAATCAGTTAAGGGAAATCTAAATATACTGAATTATATTGTGTGCTTCTGAAAAGGCTCTGCACTGTATGTAAGGACTATCATATTTTCTTATATTGAGGAAGACCCCTGGCTTGAGAATTCCCCTAACTGCACAGCCTCCTGGGACACTGGGCAGGCCTTGCCAGTGGAGAAGTTCCTCCTCAACAACCACTCCAAGTGGTTCTTCTTCAGGTGTGGCTGATCTAAACCCTACTTCTCTGTGCCACTTCCTTTCCCGAGGAATTTTAATATAACCTTTACATCTTCACCAGTGTCCCAAGAATCCTGCTTCTTGTAGATGAAGTAGGTGGGAGGCCTGACTATGACACTAGCATTTGCACCTCAAACTACAATGGTGTGGCCTGCCTTCACCAGACATCTGGCTGATGTGTCCAATTTTTCCAGTCAACTCCTTGCCTCTCACTGGGTGATCCCAGTTGGAAGTATTCTTCATGTGACTAAATATTCCATCAACATCCACCTCTTCAATACACACATTCTTGGTAGCTTAGGCAGAATGGGAGATACCAACACTATCTTATCTCTGATTATCTACCTCAACTCTCCCCCACTTTCCCGGAGTTGTGGGCAAACTGTAATGCAAGATGCTCAAGACGCTTTCACCCAGAGGGCTTGGAGAGAGCTGCAACCTCCTTTCTTTCCCTTCTAAGAGTTCCCTGCAAGCACTAATCAAGAAGTTGTTACAATCACTCTGTGTGGCTTATTTTCATCGTTCCTCTCTGTCAGACAACATGCAACAAGAGTTTTCTCAAGCAAGCAAGTCCTCTAATTCTCGGATCCTTTCCATACATGCTCTAGACTGTTCCTGGAGATTAGCATTGAGTGAAGAGGCTCTCAATTCTCACACTTGCCATCAGTTCCTCCCTGGCACTGACAACAGCCTGGCATTCTCCAGTGTGGCACACCAAGTGTGCTCAAGCTCTTCCTCAGTTTTACCTGGGCACTGTGCTCTCATCCTGTGAAGGACCTAAGCCAGCTTCACTCATATGCAAACGAATGCACAGAATCCATCCTATCAGTGTGTTTCATGCTTCCTTCTGGTCTCATTAATCTCTTCACACATTTTTGGGAAACTCTAAGTGCACTGTGAGGCTCTGATAATGATTATCCTAAACCACTACAGGTAGAGTTTATCTGCTATTTTTTGGTGGCAGCTAAGGAAGATTCTAACTAGGAAAACTGATCCCTTATCAGTGGTTCTCAACCTGTGGGTTGCGACCACAGTGGGGGTTGAATGACCAAAACACAGGGGTCGCCTAAAGCCACCAGAAAATACATAATGCTTATCAGGTATTTACATTCCAAGTCATAACTGTAGCAAAACTACAGTTTTGAAGTAGCCACCAAAATTATTTTTTGGTTTGGGGTCACTGCAACATGAGGAACTGTATTGTGGGATCATGGCATTAGAAAGGTTGAGAACCACTGTGTTAAATCCTCCAAATCTCCTTTAAGGTTTTTCTGTTACCAAGTGTAGTATTCGGAGCTGCATCTGTACAGCTCAGTGCTACATCCCACTCTCCTAACTTCATCAGATTCTTAGTGCAACTGAAAAGCAGCTAGCTGGTCATGCTCGTCCTTGCATTGCCTAGCTGGATCTGCAACTCAGTGTGCTTATGGGCTGTGTTCAGGATATATTTTAGATTCAAGGAAATCTGACACTTAAGCAATACTAAAACACTTATCAAAATACTGCTTGATACATTTAAATGGGTTGAGGAAATTGTACAAGATTGATTTTTTGTTTTGTTTTTTATCTTGCAAAAAACTTATTTCTAAGTCAATAAGCCATAAAGCCAGCACAAAGCATTATTTATGGTTCATGAAAGCAATTGCATTCCTGAGCAACAAATCATAGAACTACTGAAATTACCATCTGGACAAAACTTGGAAGATAAACCAATCAATTGATAGATGGAAGTCCTGTACAGCATACTGTTGGATTTTGCTTCCTAATCCACTCCGCCAGCCTATTTCTTTTCTTTCTTTCTTTTTTTAATCCTGCCTGAAATGTCACCACTAAAGGTCTGATTTCAAATGTGGAAGATTTACCAATAGTCAAGGTAACGGTGAAAACAGGTAAACTATATGCTAAATATTAAAATGAATCACTACTTTTTTCTCACTAGCAGAAATTAGGTAGCTCAAGGGCTGGCAAGATAGCTCAGTGGACTAAGCTTAGGCAAGCATAAGGACTGGGGTTTGACCCCCAGCACCACATGATGTGCTGGCCCCAGCCCTGGGTGTACTGAGCTGGCGACCAAGTACAAGTTGTGTGCTGCACTGCTGTAATCGCAGTGCTGGGGAGGCTGAAACAGGAGGAGCACTATGAGTCTGAGTGGCACAGTGAGATCCTTTACCAAATACATTAAAAAGAAAGAAAGAAAGAATAGAAATACAAAGAGAGAAAGAGAAAGAAAATAGGTAGTTCAAAGGGTAAGACAAGTGCGGGACACAGAAGCTCTCAATAGAGCTGAAAATATTCTGCTCCATTCTGATTACTGGCAAATGATTTAAATCTCACAAAACTTTAGGGAAAGGGGAAGGAAGGACTCAAAGTCCTACAAATCAATGAACACCCATCTGTAAGGTAATTGGCTAAGAGAGAATGCAGACCTCCAACTGTACTCACTAGTGGGAAGCAATTTTGATGCACAAATTCACCTCCTATGACTGCGTTATTTTTTAAGGCTTAATGGTAAGTCATATTGAATAGGTTTATGGGGCAGTGCTTCTAAGAAAATAAGGAGACTATACAGTCTGTGTCTCACAACTACACTCAAAACCAACCTTACACAAACTTTTCCTTTAGTGACTAAAAAATCCAGCTGTCAGTCCAGAAAACTTTAGCTGCTCCAATTTACTACTCAGAGCTACTGTACTAATCAAAGTACTCCAGTTCATCTAAACAACTCTCTCCTAGATTCTGTCGGACACAGACATTTAGTGCAAAGCTTCCAGCCTGAACATTTCTAAAGGAAATAATGGCACTAAAAAAAGAAAAGCATGACAGGTCACTGGTCTTTAATTACACTGTCAGTGTTCAAAAGAAAATGTGTACATATCCAGTGCTATGCACCAATGCTCAGAAATAGGCAAGGCAAGGAAAAGAACTCGACTTCCTTATAGGAGCTCCTGAAACTAAGTGCCAACAACGTTTAATAGTATAAACTACGTATCAGAATGTAGGTGAAGATCAAACTCCTTTCTGTCCCAAAAGAAGACTTCTGGCAAAGTTTAGTAGTAAAACTTGGTTAGATCCCCTAGGTATAATCAGGTAAAGACCCCAAGAGGACCAGAAGACAAGGCGATAGGTGGTGTGTCACACAAAGATGCCGCAGTCCAGTGAAGGTTCACAGTATACCTACAACACCAACACTCTACACTTCAATAATCAAAAGTGAGTAGACTGGAATTGTAGCAGTACCAGAACCACAGTCAGCTATGCAAAGAAAACATCAGACAGCACACTGTTGCTTACTTCATTGTTGATGGTGGCTCCAAGTCCCAGGTGGTTATTTTTAACTTGAACTCTTATATGCTCTATAGCTCCTTGCTCCTGAGCCCCCAAGCCCTGAAAAGAATAAAGACAAAAGGAGTTTGCACTTTTGAGAATTCAGCTATTTCTTCCTTTATCAAACAATTAAACTATGACTACACATCTAGGGTGAGGCACTGTTCCTGCCCTCAGAGAAAGTATAGTCCAATCAATTGCTATACAATAATGTCTCATACCATGGATGCACATATAGCCGTGAACACCAATTCTTCAACCTGAGACCAGGTAGGAGGTCCCTGCTGACACCAGGCAGGAAACATCACAGGTTGGTGCTCAGAGCAGAATGAGACTCACAGAAGCCCACAGGAAGTGTCACGAGCCTATAGCTCACTTCATCTCTTAATATTATGAAAGGAAATCATGGAAAGAACAAGAGAAGCACTCTAAGGCCCCAGCGTTCACTCCTAAGGAGAACTCATTCACTCAGCAGAACAGTGAGCACAGAGGCTAACAGCATGGTATACTGGAGGGTGGCTTCCTCAAGTAAATAAGGGGAAAATAAGTTGACAAGAAGGGGCTGGACCTGGAAGGACCTGAGGACTATGGTAGACACCAACCAATTGGACTTGATTTAAAAACCTCTTGGAAGGCATTGGATCTTATTCAAAAGCATGCCATGATCTAAATTTCATATTCTAAAGGACCATTCTGGTTATAATGTGGCAGGGCCCAGAGGAAAAGAAGGGAGGTGCTGAGAGTGCTGAGGGGACAAGGATAGGTGATGACAGAGGGCCCAGTGCTGGTCTGCACAGAGCGTGATGACTGGAGGTACAGGAATGAGAGAGGAACCAGGTTCTCTGGCTTAAGTACATGAGTAGATGAATACATGGGTATATGTTACCATTTCTAAAAAAAAGGACTCAGGAAGGAAAAGATGTGAGGGGACCAAGGGTTTTAGAATAAAAATGATACCTTTGAGATGTGTGCTCAAATAGGAAAGCCAAGCAGGTTGATGAATATACAAATTGGGAGCTCTGCGGACAGAACAAGACTCCTCATAATCGAAAGCGCAGCACGGCAGTGAATGAAGTCACTGAAGTAGTCCACAGAAAAGAGCTTGCACTGGACCCCAAGGAGCTCCAAAGCTCAAAATGTCTGGAGGAAAGAGATGGGGACAAATTCAGAAGTGGCTGGTGAGGCTAGAGAGAAGAGGAAGGGTACTGTGGATGCCAAGAGACAAGAGTTTCTAACGAGTAGTTGACAGATGGCATCCCACACAACTCAGGGCTATGTGATGTGAGAGAGAAGCGGGGTTTACTGTCTGACAAGGGCACAACAGATCTTGACTGGACCTAGCACATGTATGCACAAACATCTGTACACGCCCCACCAGTCAGCAAGAGACGGGACAGGAGGAAAGGGAAAGGCACATGCGGTCTAGCCATGGAAGGGAATTCAACATCACTCTGCCTGGCAGCAGGAGGCCCTGATGTTTAAGTATGATTCCATGTGTGACTAAGTAAAGAGCAGTGTCTAAGAAAAAGGCCAGTCAGTGCAGTTTAATGAAGAGAGGCGTTCTTGTTCAATTCTAGTTTCATCAGATAGTATAGTTTATTTCCCCTAAATTACTTATCGATCCAAAACAAAAACTACCAGATGTGTATGAGAAATGATTCCTAGTCTCCTGCATGGTTCAGGTGGTTTTTGCGCTTTTGGCGTTTTCGCCCAAGTACCTTTCCTTTAGACCACCCCATCTTCTCTAGCATCCTCTGGCCAAACTTGGAATCATCATTACTCCACGCAGTGTTTCTCGGATCCACAGCCCACTTCTGCTTTCGTCGACCTGTAAATGAGAAAGTAGCCCATCAAGATTTTAAGCCAGGGAGAAAGATACAAACGTAGACCTACTTGCATACACTATGACACATGTTTTCTTATGTACAAATACCAGACTGAACCAGGTAGACGTTATGAGAATAGATCATTTCTCCTTATTTTCCTAATAACTGTACGTTTTTAATATTCAAATTGACTTTCTAAGTTTAAATTGTTCCCTCAACACATCCCATATACTATAAGTTGCACCTTCTACACTTGGCTACCAGCTGCAGTTGAAAACACCTACGCACACCAGTGTCATTACCACCATTTTTTTTTTTTTTTTTTTTGGTGGAACAGGGGACTGAACTCAGGCCCTTGTGCTTGCCAGGCATGTGCTTATTCTACTGAGCTATCTCCCCAGCCCCCATCATCACCATTAGTAGCAGTAACAAGAGGCCTTCCCCAAGCTATTATTGCAAGGCTTGTGTGCCAAATGCTATAATATACTACTACATGAGACATATACATCCTTTGTATACATACTAAACAAAATTTTTCATAGGTCAAAGAAGAGAAATAGGCTTAATCTCCCACTTTCAGACAAGAAAACTTGAGACTTGGAGAAAGCAATATGCCTAATGTTCCCAAGCAAAACCTAGACCTTTTATACAAACCAACATCCTACTGACTTCAAACTTCTCATTCTTGGGCTGGCTAAATAGCTCAGAGGATTAAAGTGCCTGCAAGCAGGGGCAGGGGTCAGAGTTTGATCCCAGGGCCTGCAGTGCCAGCCCTGCCCTCAGGACACACTGAGACAGCAACTGAGACCAGGCAAGGTGGCACGTACCTGTAATTTGGGAGGCTGTAAACAGGCGGGTCACTAGGACCCTTCCTTTAAAAATACAAAAAAATACCCAAAACCCAAAGTTCTCTTTCTTAATCTACAACACAAAACAGTCCAACAGTCATTACGATCTTAGGGAGAATCCACTGGACCTTCATTATGTGTACAACCTACACATAATGACAGCTTCACTTCTCGCTGAAATGCCCTACACACCATAACTGATTCGCTGAATTTCTGGAATCAATGATCTGTTTCACTTTTGACATTTAACATTAGGGCTATTTACACACATCCTGCTAGATAATCATCTCCTTAGAGATCATATTTATTTCTTTTTGTTTCATTGTAAGAAGTGAAAATAGCATTTTACATGTAACAGGCCTTCAATAAATGTGAATGAATGAGAAAGAATGATGGGAAGGAAAGGAGGAAAGAAAAGAGGAAGAGAATATAATCGAATAAGGAAGTTGCTTTGCATCTCATCAAACTATTTTTTTAAAGTATATAAATAATTGAGCTCTAGGAACTTAGGTTCATTGCTGAAGTGTTAAGAAAAATTACTGCACAGAAAAAATGACAAAGACTCCCATGACAAAAACATGATAACCTGCGCCTGGCTATGGGTGAATGAATACGAAGATGCCAGCGTCACTATCACTCACCTACTGCATCACCTGAAGTGCACTACCAACAGTCTATGACTACAGCAATCTCACAACACAACTGTAAAACAACCTCCAGTCAAAGGCGCTTACTGTGCTGCACGTAAAATCAATACAGAACCTTAACTACATACATCCTAGCAAAAACAAGAAGCCCTTTGCATGCATACAGACAGAAAAAGGCCACTTACAAAGCAAAATAAGTGGGACTTAAATTTATAGTGCTCTGCAAGAAAAAAATAAAAATAAAAAAGACCCTACAATGCTCTACCTGGCTGTTACCACTTACTACACTGTCTCTAATACAAACGCTAGAGGTAAGCCTTGCTAACCAGTATTCTGTAGCTAGTACTGGCGAATCAGAGTCTACAGACAGTGTTTGCCAGGGCTCTCTGTCTGCCGCTGGGATGAAGGAGGTAGCCTGTAAAATAACTGACTCTCTCTCCAAAATAAGAATCCCATGTTGCATATCTATATACAATAGACTGCAATGTTCTACAAAACTGGCTACTAGAGATTAGCTCATCTTCCCCAGGAAGTGGCAGACATTCTCCACCAAGGGGGCCACCACAGTGTTTCCAAAATGAAGGTGCTGGGGGAGGTGGTACTCTTCACCTAAAAAAGAGCAATGTCAGAAAACATTTAACAATGAGAAGTTACCAAGCTGAACACAGAAAAGAGCTAAGAGCAGGCCTGACTGCTGACTGAAGGGCTTGTTGACAAGGTCGCCTCTGCGGGGAGTATGGATTTCAGGCAGGTTCCTATCATCGTTCTAAGAGTGACACACTATGCTTAATCATTACGCAAATAATGTGACTTATGAGTCTGCTTCCTTTCTCAGTCCTCGATGAAGAAATAAAGCATGTCCGTGTCATGCTATCAGCACGAGATTCTGGAAGTGTGTGCCCACTTTATCCTGTACTTCACCACGAATCTTTCCACTTACTTGCTCTGCTTCAGCATTCTTTAGCTGTGTAAATCTGAGCCACGTTACTATATGCTTGAGTCCTATGTCTGAATCCAGCAAAGCACCCATCTGGGGTGTCCTCAGGACTCCAACAGAACCATAAACAGTATCACGAGGCCCAAGACTGGGCCTCAGGTGGAGAACCCCGAATCTGTCTGCCATGGCATGCTCCACCAGCCACTAGCAGGGGATGCGCCTACTTGGAGATCTAACTGTAAGTCGCCCCCACAGGACACAGTTGGATATGACAGCTCCAAGGAACTTCACTTTTCAATCAGCCCACATTTAATATCACAGGATTTCTGCCACCAGTAAGCTAACTTGGCAGGGACACTAAATCCCAATGGTCAGGGGCCAAAATTCCTTTTATTTTTTCCAAAGACACTTTCAGATATTCAAGAGGTCAAACTATACCACTCACAGTCTTAAAGATTATTTAAGACATATTTAAGATTTAAAAACTGCAACATAAAAATTTTAATGCAACTATAGTGTTGTTATAAAAGAATGACAAGTGTCAAAAATGGTCTTCAGGGGCCTGGCGGGATGGCTCAGTGGTCTAAAGCGCCTGCTTGGGAAAGCTTAGGCGGCTTCAGAGACCGCGGTTCGATCCCCAGAACCATATGCTGCGCCAGCCCTGCCCTCGGGACGGGTTGAGCCGGCCATAAAAATGAGTGAATAAACAAACAAAGGTTCTGAAACAAGAAAAAAAAAAAAAAAATGGTCTTCAAAAGGAAAGCATCAGTGAAAACATCAGTACCTTGGTAAATAACCTGAGTATAAATTTGTGAATTACATAAAAAACCAGGAAATAAGGATTAAGGGCTATAAAGTTTTTGTCTTATATGAGACAGATTCAATAGAGTAGCTTTCGATAACTTAAAAAATACATGCTAAAGAATTTTTTGAGAAACAAAGAAACCATTAGTAATTTAAAAACCAGGGGGCCAGCGTTTTAGCTCAGTGACACAGTGCCTGTCTGGCAAGCATGAGGTCCTGAGTTCAATTCCTGGTATCTCCTTTCCTTAAAAAAAAAAAAAAAAAAAAACCCGGTGCCGGCGAGATAGCTCAGTGGTCCAAAGCATGTGCTTAGGCAACCAAAGTTCTACCCCTAGCACCTCATGCTGCCAGCTCCACCCCCCCACCCCCAAGCAGGCTGAGCCAACCATAACATAAATAAATAAAGTAAAAAACAAAACAAAAACAAACAAAAAGTTGGAAGGTGAGATTGATGGGAGAGTCAGGAAATAGGGAAAACAAAACAAGTTATATCTTGGACAAGTACAAGTTCTCTATGATGAAAGTGATTGTTATGTATAACTAAAATGTACCAATAAAATCTAACTTAAAAAAAACAAAAAGTAGACTAAGTGCCGGTATTGGAAATAAAACAAAACATAGTCCACGTAGAAAAGGAAAATAAATGAAATGCTATTTTTAATACAGCAAAAAAGTTTGCTAGTGTTAAATAGGCAAAAAAAAGTAAGATAAAAAGCTGAACCTACACAATGATCTCAATTTTACAAATCAACAGAGAACAGTTTCTGGTTAGTGAAATTATGAAGATGCAAATTTCCTATGCTTCTATTTTCTCACTTCTAAAACTGCAATACCAATCCTAAATATTTTACCATAAGATCCCATAAACATTAATTTAGTGAGTTATGAAAAAGGGTTACATAAAATGTTATATATTATGATAGATATTCAAAAACTTAAGAGAACTGGAGAGAAGTGAAAATACTCATCACATAAATTATGCTCTCTACAGAAAGCATTTCTATAGACCTCCTTACATTTTTCAAACTCATTTCAAAAAAACAATTCCACTGATTTTAAGCTAACCTCATAAAGACTGTAAGAAAATTTTAACAGATCTCCAAAAACTAATCCAGGGAACAGTAATAAATCAATACCAGAGCCAGGGCCAGTGTTTGAAATGCTCAGTCAGTACTTGTATTTATCAAAGACTATGAAAACCAAAAATCTTAGCAATCTAGCTTCTAATCTTGACTGCTTATTTTTGATGATGAATAAATAAGAATACACAGGGTCACCATCTGTCTGTTATTTTTCTTTCACGGATGGGACAAAATACCCTACACCCAAAATTAAGGAAGGAAAGGTTCACGGAGCTCACAGTTAGTGAAGGTTTCAGTCCATATGCAGCTGGCTCCAATGCAGACTGACACATGGCAGAGGGCAGCTGTTCATGGCAGCAGAAAACAGCAAACTAGCAAGAACAAAGGGAGGAGTAGCGGCAACAAAAGCATCAGACAGCAATTGTCTCCCTTCCGTTGCATCCAAGCTATCCGGATATAGCGCTCACATCCATAATCCCCGCAGCAGTCACAGCACCAATCGCAGCACTGGGTCATGAGTTAATCGAAAACTCTAGAAGTCTCCCCCATAACTACACGAGGATTTGTGGGGATAGCTACACACAAACCGTAACACCACCTAAAACAGTGTCGTCTGAGCTATTTGGAAATAACAGAGAGCCTCTAGGAAACGTAGACTGAAATAACTGTATCAATTTTACTACTTTCTAACTCGGTGACTTGGAGTAAATTATTTTCCTCTCAATTTCAATTTCCGCTATTGTAAAATCAGGTTGGTGCCTGGCCCATTTCGTTTTCTACTGTTAGTGCTTTGTGGTCCCTTAGATAGAAGGATGGGGCCGGTATTAATTTCGCAAAATCCCTAGGCAGTTGCCGTTGGTTTGTTAAATAAGTTGTTTCTGCCTGCGTGCCGCTCACAGCACAACCTCCAAAACGTCCAGGGCCAGCTCTTCACGACCGTGACATGACTGCCCTCTGGTGGCAGCAACCTCAGCTACAAGCCCTACGCAGAAATTAAAGGAGCTCTCCCGGAAAGCAGAAATTAGTGGGTTTCACTCCAGATGGTAAACGTTAAAAGGGGGACAGGGTGGAACATGCGGTCAACACCCTATAGAGTGGACTAACTGAAGCGAACAAAGCCGCCCTCATGTTTTAGATTCACTCCCTTGCCTGTACCCCGACCTCCAAAGGCTTTCTGTCTGATGCTTCCAATTTTTGGCTTTTCTTTTTCCGCGCGCCAATACATGTTCAACTGCTGGATTCAATGCCTGCAGATTCTTCTCGCCCACCTTCTGTTTTTAAACCTTCGTAAACCGAGGCCCGGGCAAATGAAAAAAGCGCCCTGAGTTCACAAGACAGCCGGAAGCAGGCCCTGTCCCGGGACCCGAGTTCCGACTCTTGTTCCAAGCCCCGCGAGCCCCAGATCTGGAGGACAAGAGTCTCAAGGGGACACCCGGGGTCTCTTTCACTGGCAGACCCGCGTCTAACTTCCGGGAAGGCTAGGCTGGACCAGCTCTACAGCTGGCAGGATGAACCTAGCTAGCCACGCTTCCGGGGCCAGTACCCGGGTTTCCAATGATGCCTGCATGAGACGGCCCTAACCCACTTTGCGGGGATGGCTGTGCCCCTTCGGCAGCAGAGCGTCGCGCGCTGGCGCCGAACTCAGGTCCCCGCGTCCGACACTTACGCTCAGCCAGCATCGACATGTCGCCAAGTTCACTGCTTGTGAGTCTGCGAACTGACTCGACTAGGACTAGGGAAAAGAGTCTCGCCGAACCCACACACGCCTGAAGAACCTTAGCGGCAGAGGCGCGTGCTAATGACGTCAGTGCGCGCGACCCGCTTCCGACCACGCGGTGGCGAGAGGCGGAGCCTTTGCCGTGACGGAGGCGTGACCAGCCAGCGGGACGGAAAGAAGCGTGGCGGTTCTTCGGCTGGGACCTCGGGGCATGCGCCTTGCCTTGTGTGTTTACAAATTTTATTTAAAGTATATGTGCCTCCATGGGCGCTGTAATGAGATTCTAGCAGTGAAAATCTCAGGAAAACAGTGAGGAAATGTTTTTGGACAGATGTCTCTCAAGTGAATTTCAGGTGACAGCGCACACAAGTTTTCCCTGAATAAGCAAGAGATAAACAGAGCACTGCCCAGATGCCCAGAGAAGCTATGCAAAGCTTGTTCATAATAAAACTCACCCTTTGGGGTCTAGACTAACAAGATAACTTCCCAAAGAGTATTTACTGTCGGGAACTCTTGGGAAACAGATGAGGAAGTGCAAGTTAATGGTACTTTCCATGGGGAACAGCTAAGATTACAACAGGGATCTGGACTTAGAAAGTTTTAGGACAACTAGGAGATCTTTTTAATTATAACCATGAACATGAAGGCAGTTATACACAGAGGCAGAAATTTGTGCTGCTGCTGCTACTGCTGCAGTCCAAGTGAGACGTGATCAGAACTGTGGAGGACCACCTGGGCAACTTGCCTTCAAAGCAGAGCAGTATTCTCCATTTTGCCTGTGCCTGATCCTGTTTCCATTTATTGCTATGTACAGAAAAGAACTGGCTAAGACTTTTCTGTATCCCTTCGATTGGCTTTAAGCAGTGCACATTGGGCTAGCTGAGGTGCTGGTGGTAGTCTCTGAAAATGGTGCACATATTTCCCTGGTAACCCCCACCTGCTGCCCTTTAATGAGTCTGGCTGCGATGAAGAGCCAGTGCTCCACGCTGTCGGCTGGGATGGAGCCTCAAGACAGAGGCCATGACTTCCTGGAGTTTGAAGCCAACACACCCCAGCTGAAGCACTGGACCCCAAAACATTAAATACTATCTCAGTTGTATAATGCAGGCTATTCTGCATATCCTATTGCAGAGGTAAATGCAGGCCTCCTACTTAGCCCAGCTCACAGTACCTACCTACTTTTTGCCATTCTCAGTCATTCATCCTCAAGCCACTTCTTCATGGCTGAATAAAACCCAGGTTCTGGCATGGATCGAGGCCTTTGTTCCAGATAGCCATCACCATGGCTGGACTTAGGACCCCTTGGATCCCCATAACTATAAATATGCTCGAGTGTCTTTATTCTCACCATGGATTGCACTGGAAGAGGTAGATTGGAATTAACTTCATGGTATTCCAATAATTTATCCAGGGGATTACAAATATAAGGGACTGAGATGAGGACCAAAAAGGGCTCCCTATATTTGATACTCAGCACTGGGGAGGGGTAGTGTGGACCTCAGCAAGGAGCACACTGAGTGAGGCAGATTGATGACACCTCTCTCTCTCTCTCTACCCCCAAGCACACACACACACACACACACACACACACACACACACACACACACCAGAAATGCTCTGTAAGAAGCCACAAAGGTATATTGTAAAAAGACTCTGCATTTAGGTGACTCCAAAGTCTGTTCCTGCTCCAGCATCCTCTGTGTTTGCGAAATATTGATGAGGATTACAAAAATTTTATTTGTTAAAAAAAATGGAGCTGAGGGCTGGCCAGATAGCTCAACAGATTAAAGCACCCTCTTAGGCAGATGCAGGGAATGGGGTTCGATCCCTGGCACTCATGCCAGCCCCACCCCCAGGGCATCCTGAAACAGCAACTGAGACAGTGTGGTGGCTCATGCCTGCAAGCAACCCCAGCACTTGGGAGGCTGAAAACCAGGGGATCACTACAAGTCCGGTCTGTGCAGTGAGACCCTGTAAACCCTGTACTAAATACATAACTAAACATTAAAAAACAGAGCTGGAGCTGGGCAGTTAAATTTCCCTTACTCCTCAGAGTCAGCAGCCTGATAGAATATGAAAAGCAAAAACAAGCATTATAATGGCAGTCAGAAAACATGAGAACCTAAATTTAACTACGGGCTTGGCAGTGTGACCTTGTGCAAGCCAAGCCACCTCTTTTGGTATCAGCACTGCAATCTATAAAAAAAAAAGAGTTGAGTGACCTTTGGGGTCATTTCTATGTATAAAATCTTTCAAAGAATTACTTTAATCCAAAAATTAAGGGTCTGTGGAGATAGCTCAGTAGGATAAGCTCTTGCCTGGCAAGTGCAAGGGCTCAAGTTTAATCCCCAGTTCCAAAAAAAATTACAATCCAGTTGTTTGACCATTAGGGGAATATAGCATCAGAGTTTAGAGCTTAGATTTGGAAACAAGACTTTCTGGGCTCACATTTTAGCTCTGTCACTCACCAGCTTTGCTGATCTTCCATGCATTGGGCTGAGTGCTTCTGTGCTCTGTGCAGCTACTCTTCATCTGTAAGATAGGAAGAACAGTGCCTGCTGTGTAGAATTGTTGCAGAAAGTGACCAGATGCTACCTCTCATGTTCTACAAATGGCATCTTGCACATAGAAGACACTCAGTCACCATAATATTAAGTAAAGTGGAGGTGAGGGTGGTTATACCAACTTTTTTATTGTTTCAAGCATCTACTAGGAGCCTGGGTTACAAAGGTGGACAGAAGTAACCGTGTCCCCTACTGTCATTGAGTCTGCATTTCAGCAGGGAAGATAATGGGAGTCAAATAACTGTATACATAAATATAATGAATGCTATAAAGAAGTGACCTATTTGGCTAGAAAAGAACATAATGTATTGATAAAGATCAGGAAGCATGTTGATGTAGATGTGAATTGGAGCTGTGGGCTGTGATGTGAACAGTCAAAAGGGAAATGACACAGGAGCTCAGAGCAGAAGGCACACCCCTGCTGGGAGAAGCATAAAGACTGTGGGGCTCCTGAAGACAACACTGGCCTGAGAGGCTTCCTCTAGATCTGAAAAAATTTTGTCACATCACACTGTAGCCATCACAGAAGGGCTATGAAACATCTGTAGAACTCAGTCCTCAAAAATCATGCCCACGGATCCAAACAAACATTGTGATGTCAAAGGACACATCTGATTTCCTCACGGTCTTAGCCCTTTGGTTTAGTGCCCTAACTCAACCTTCTCAACCTTTGAATGAGACAGTGACGATTTAGTTTCTCATATCCTGCAGTGTTTTCAGGGCCAGCTGATAGGGCAGGGGAGAGTAGTGGTGCTGGAGCCTGCAGAGGCCTGCAAAGAGAAGGAGTAGGAGCAGTGTGGAGGGCAGGTGACGACAGTACAGGTGGGATGGAGACTGACTGAGTCACCCTCTTGGGGTTTCCAGACCTGACTGGCCGTGGAAGCTTCCTGCCCTGGCTGTGCACAAGGCAGTGGTCACCCTGGAACCAGCCGAGGAGGCTTTCAGTGCTTCACTGTTGATCCCAGGGCACCAGGACCCCTTCTATGGAGCTTTCTTTCTGGTATCTGGTGCTCACTGGGTAAACAGCCTGGAGCCCAGGAAACTCTGCTGCTGGGGTCTGTCCCCACCCTGTGAGCTAGGGGCTTCCAGGATATGGCAATTAGTTAAGGATTCAACTCCGGCTCTGATGCTCCATTTGTGTCCCCACACTTTTTTTTTTTTTTTTTTTTTTTGGTCTTTTTTGAGACAGGGTCTCGCTATGCAGTTGAGGCTGGCCTTGAGCTCACTTTTGTAGCCCAGGCTGGTCTTGAACTCGCACCAATCCTCCGGCCTCAGCCTCCTGAGTGCTGGGATTACAGGCGTGAGCCACCATGCCCGGCTATGTCCCCACACTTCTTCACCTGCCATTCTGGCAGATTGCTCTGAGCACTCAGAGTCAACACTTGGATGCATGAGTGTCACGGCAATCTAATGCTGTGTGCGGCCACTGGCTGAATCTTAGTCTTCTACATCCCTGTTCTTCACACCCTGCTTTCGCCTCCCTCTGCTCTACCAGCTCTTGAGCCTAGGCAGCTGACTCAGTACGTTTCCTGTGTCTACATATTATGGCTGGCTCAACCTGCAATGGGAGGAGGGACTGGTGCAGCATGTGGTGCCAAGGATTGAACTGTGGTCCCTGTGTTTTCCTAAGCTTGCCTACGCAGGTGCTTTACACCACTGAGCTATCTCACCAGCCCCTTTTTCCTGTGTCTTGGTGTCTCCATCCAGTGGATAGATGGTACCTGCCTCAGGGTCCTATCCATGCTCTGGTGAAAATGTGTGACTTCCCTAAAATTTATATTGTAACCTAATCCCCAATAGGAGGCTATTTGGGAGTACACAGGTCATGAAGCGGTAGCCCTTATGAGCAGAATGAATACCCTAATAAGAGACCACAGAGGGCTCCTGCTTCCTGACTGCTGGCAGGTGAGGACCCTGTGAGCCAGGAAGTGGCTGCCTCCAGGACACAGCCCTCCCAGCACATTTGGCTTAGACTTCAACCTCAAAAACCATGAGCCAAACATTTCCAACACTTATGAGACCGTTTACCCGGTTTGTGTATTTTGTCACAGCAGCCAAAGGGACTGAGACAAAATATAGGACCAAGAACAGTGACACGTGTAATTATGGACTGTGCTTGACATGGAGAGGGAATTTGGGAACTGGCCTGTGGGTATCTTCATGCACATAGTTCTGGGTTTTGTTGTGGTTTTATTTTACAGGTCCTAATCTGTCCACTAATGATTTCAGAATAGTAATTCACAGTGGAGAGTGACTCACGGGGACATGGACGAGAACCTCTGAACAGAGAACTCCTCAGAGTTGCACCCTGTTGATCACAAGACGATGGCAAAGCTGGTAGAGAAGCCATGATTGTGAAGCACAAATACAGAGAAGAAGGGCCAGCTTATAGAAATCCCTGTAAGGCCTGTAGCACACTTGTGACATACAGAGTTAATTTATATAGAGCCCTTTTAGAAAACTCTGTCATAAGGGGTAGTGTTAAGTAAGTAAAATCATTTATTTGCAAAACTGTAGGTACCTTGTGGGTTTTTTTAAACTCACTTTAAGAAAATATATGTGTAACAATGTACACAAACACTTAATATAGGCATGGGAAATGTAGACAGAATATAAAACCCATATTTTCAGCAAAGTAAGACATAGAATTATAACTTTTATATCATGCATTTCTATTGTCAAAATAATTAAGCATGAACATGACATGTTTCTTTATTACATCAGAATGGCTTAACTATATCTACCTATTAACACGAGAAGGAGCCACACTCCCTTGGAATTTGTGGGTGTGTTTGGGCAAGACAGACAGAAGCACCTTACCTGGACATTTAACTCATCTGATCCCCTCAGTAGAGGTGCGCTGGAAACCTACTGTGGGCACCAACTTGCTGGCGACCACCTGGCCCCTTTAGGCCGCCTTAGGAACCATGCAAACGCAGAACCACTGGACATGGTAGCCAGTGGCAAAGCCAAGCCAAATACCATAGTTCTGCACCTACAGTCTGAACTCTCCAACACTCTTCCCAGAGCCACGAGACTCCACAGTAGGAGCCCCAGGCTTCCCCTCTACCACATGTGGCACTGGCTGCTGCTGTTTGTATCACACCATGCTTTCTCTGCTCTGTTTCCTCTCCCTTCGCCGTCACTTTCCCTGCAGATGTTCAGTGTTAACTGCTGCCTGTTCTGCTTGATTTCTCTTCTCATAGCCTCACACCTTTCAGGGTCTTTCCTAGACTGATTTCAGTCTCCTCTGCTTCCAGATGACCCCAGGAGGTCTTGTGGATCTTGACCTCACTTTGTCCTGTGTCCTCTGTCATTGTGGATCCTACCTCAGTGCTAGCTACGGCCCTCTCTGCCTTAGGGACTCCTTCCCAGAGTCCTGCGTCTGGGACCAACCCTTCCCTCCTTAGCGAGACCCAACAGGATTCTGGGTAGAACTCATTGTACTCAATGTGTCCCTTTTTGTTACTAGGAGGGAGTGTGTTGAGGACCCTGATGCTCTGTGAGTATCTGATGTAGCTACCTGGCTGTGGGAAAAGGAGAGTACACGAGCCCCAAGCCCAAGGCTCACCAGGCCAAAAACCCAGGCAGCTGCACCCCTCCCTCCCCGCACCCAACCAAAATGGAGAGACTGAAGGCCTCTGGCCGAGCAGAACCATGTGCTTGACCACAATGGTAAATGACAGAAGATGGAGCCGACAGGACCACTGTGACTTAGATCCGCTCTAAACAAGCCATCCGCAGAACACATTGCCAACAACTCAAGTCTTTTTCCTCCTTCCCTGGCTCTGTCTATACCACAAAGCCAAGGTGAGTGTGGAGTTTAAAAAAAAAAAAAAAGGACACATGGTAGCATTTCCTCCGCTCTGCTGGCCCAGGGTTAAGACAAGAGGCCAGGGTTTTCCATGGCTTCGGGGTCCTCCCTGGACGATTGCTAGAAAGCACTGAGGATCGGCCACAAGGTGACACTCACTGACTGTTCCTGAATCACAGCATCAGCCACCTTATGCAGCCTCTGTCCATCTCCTTTTGAAAATATCCTCGAGAGGAGCTATTATTATTATTCACTTGCTCTGCTTATGGAGAATTTAGGGGGCATCCAGAGGCCACGGCAGAGGAGAAAGTGTGTAGTCAATGCACAACTTGGGTTCTTGGAGGGCCTGAGGATGGTTGGAGTGCCACAGGAAACTTGTTCCTCCCTTGATTTGGTGTGGAGCAGCAACTGGCCTTCTAAATGAATCTTTCGAGCTTTTAATTAGTCTTTGTGGAAATAAGGGACAACTGAAAGAGAACCTGAGGTCTTCAGTGTGAATTTCACATCCTGTGCAAATATCCTGCGTTACTGAAAACTCAAGTCCTGGCCCCAGCTGGACTTTGGTCTTAGCAGCTGGCTTCATCTGTGCCTTACACACCCGTCCCTCTTTCAGTTCTGATGTTGGTGGACTGTGAGCCAGTGCCATCCACAAGCAACGCGAGCTTGACTGAGCTTAGGGTGCCTCTCCATCAGCGAGCCCTGTGCGCTGCTCCCAGGAAGAGAAGCTGAGGCAAGACATTTGCTTATACACCAAAGGTGAAAGGGAAGATGCCACAGTTTAGAGCAAGGGGAGGAAGGTGAACAAGGAAAGGGAGGATGTCCAGCAGTCCTTGGGCGTCCAGGTAGGTAGCTTGTCCAGGGGCTGTGCTGGCTGTGGGGGTTCTCGCTGTGATCGCAGTTCACTCATTTAGCTACAGCAGTTATGCACCACGGTC
Organism: Myocastor coypus; assembly: GCA_004027025.1. NCBI lineage: Eukaryota > Metazoa > Chordata > Mammalia > Rodentia > Myocastoridae > Myocastor > Myocastor coypus. Next base: position 37,935 of record PVJA010006927.1, on the reverse strand, counting down.
CTTCCCACAACTCCCATGGCCTGTGAACCCAAACTTTAGACTTTACTCAGAAAAGAGCCTGGCTTTTGTATGAATGTGTGTGCCCACCCACATCTTCCCAGAATCATGTATTAAACTCCTAAGCCCCAGGTCAATGGTATCAGGAGGTAACTAGGTCATGAAGATGGAGCCCTCAGGAGTTCCATTAGTGCCCCTGCACAAGAGAAATAAGGAGCTCCCCACTCACTCTACCGCGTGATGACACAGCATGAGACCTCACCAGAAACCAAATCTGGTAGTAATTCACTCTCGTCCCACCCTTCAGAGCTATAAGAAATAAGTTTCTAGGGCACATGGTCTATGGTATTTTGTTATAGCAGCTCAGATGGACTCACACCGCCAAAGTACACATCAACACAGAGTAAGAGTCCTAAATTCTGGGCTCATGTTCTCTAAAAGCAAAATCCCAGTAAAGAGTCTTCTATCCTTGTCTTTGATCCAAACATTCAGTAAAGTGAGGACACTCAATGCAGGAGGGTCTTAATTTAAGGTGATCAAACCTCCTATATCTTTTTGTGTTTGGAGCCCAGTCCTTGTAAGCAACTGAGCCTGCTGCAAGCTAAGGAAGGTGCATCTGCTTCATACGAGTTTAGGAAAAGAGACTTGGGACTGAGAGCTCTAAAGGGGCTTTCCATTTTCCCTGGTGATCACATCCCCAGATTTGTGCCTTCCTGGGACTAAAGAGACACCGGTAACCGATTCGCTTCTGAAGTATTGGTTTAGGGCTTGAAATGATGTGTCAATCAGCTCTCAGTCCAGGGTCCCAGAAGAGATCAAAGATTGGGCCGGTGGTGTCAGGAGGCTCCCTCCGCTGTGCTGCCCCGCAGAAAACAATCCTGCACTCTGGGTGCCGCCCATAGGGGGAGTGCGGGGCAGAGACAGCTGTAGGAAGTGTAGAAGGACAGGAAGAAGGGGGACACGGAGGGAGACAAGCCACCGCCGGCCTGCCGTCAGCAGTGTGTGGCACTCTGCGCCACGCCTCCATCTGACCAAAGCACACCGCAGTGCCGCATCAGGCGTCCTCCCGTGGCCTAAGCCACACAGTTCCTCCAGGCTGTGTCCTCCCCTAGCCTCCCAAAAGGCAGGTGGGAGATGGATTCTGTTCCCGCGTCAGCGAAGGGAATAACATCCGGGGCTCGCCTGAGCATCACTTCTTGGCTACGCAGGCTTTGCAAACCATGGAGGCAGAGTCTGTGGATGCGACTCCGTCTGACGCCTCTTGTTCCCTTCCTCATTCTCCTCCTCCTCCTCTTCCCCCTCCTCCTCATCCTCCTCATCCTCCTCCCCTCCGCTCCCCTCCCCTGCCCCACCTACACACCCATCACACCTTACACCTGCCATCCAGCAGAGTCCAGCCTGGGCAGGGTCTCATTTGATGCTGTTGTTCCTGCGACAGCAATAACCAACAATCCTAACCTAACCGTAAGAGACCCTTCCTCTGGACATCACTGGGGTGTAGTCTGAAGCCGGTGTGCTCCAGGGATCCACTTGGAGGGTGTCTAGCAGAAGGCATTAAGGGCAGGGGACACACCTGGAACTTTTGGTCTTGTTTCACCCTCAGACCTCCATCTTAACGTGGATTTCTCCTCCCTGGCTGCTTCTGACCTTAGCTTCTGTGGGCTTTTTCCCGCCTGGCCCCTTGTTTGGCCTTTGCCTGCCAGCCACATCTGGCCTACGAGTGGTTATTTGGGGGCACACATGGCCTTGCCTGCCTGGCTGGGAAGTCATACTCAGTGTGAAGCACCTCAGGAGGAGGTTGAGGCCTAGAAGGCCCCCCACTTAGCTCCTCGCCTCCCCAGTGCCATCTTGCTCTCTCCTGTGGCCAGTGGCTCTCAACTCCCAGGGGCAAGCAGTTTCTACCAACTCTGAAGTCAGTGAGTACCCCAAATGTTGCACCGCATGAGTACTTGTCCCTCCCCCACTATGCATAAAGAAAAAGACACACACACATTAATAAAATGAACTGTTTATATTATCTCAGTTGAGTCAATACATTATAATGTATTAAAATGGAAAGGTACAAAATTGAAATAAATACTTTCTGATTCATGTATAAATCTTTTTTTTTGTCAAGATGACTTTTATCGTCAGTACATGTCACAAGAAAACATTTAAAATGACATCGAAACAATCATTGAAATCATGGTGCATGGAGGAAAAAGGTAAAAACAAAAACAAAAAAACCGTTGGCTTGTTTTGGCATGAGACCTTGATGCAATGTGGGTTCCCCAAAACCATGTGAAGGCTGATAAATAGAAATGCTCAAAACTGACTTAAAAAAATAAACAGGCTTTACAAAAAAAACCCTCTTTTTTTTTTTTTTTTTTTTTTTTTTCTTAACCCAGCCACTTCTCTACATGGTCTGCACTCAATAAATACATTCATTATTGTCCAAGGGAAGACAGCAACTGCCTTTCATTAAAGAGCTTGGTGGAGAGGCTGAAGAAAGACGCTGCAGCTGAAGGGGAGTAGCGTGTTCTGAAGAACAAAAATGTCTGCATGGTCTTCGTGGAGCATGGTGGGTGGAGGGCCTCTGGGCGACAGGTGGAGGCAGAGGAGAGGGAGAGTCCAGATCTGAAGTCACTGAGACCAAAGGAGGGCGTAAGCTTGGCGGTGATCACAAGGGTCAGGGACAGCTCTCCTGCCTGAGCAGTCCTGGGCTTGTCCCCAGGCAGGGAACGTTGCTCTGTCTGCCAGAGTTAAACTCTGGAGCCGGGCCTTGGGCTCTTTCAGGCACAGCAGCTGCGGGAAGATGGAACGGCCTCCCTTGGACAGACGCCACACGCAGAGGGCCTTCTCAACACTTCTGACTGCTTGCTAGGTGGTTATTAAGGCAATAAGGACTTCAGCAAACTAGAGGTTAAGGACAGCTAAATTCAGCCAGATTGAACGTAAACAAAAGGTGAGAAGGGGTCGCTTTCTCCTCAGCTACCTGTCCCCCAGGAGTAAGGGGGCCTGGGCGTCTGAAGCTGAATTTAGAGTTCGCAGTAGCAGAGGGCTTGCCCTTTGGAAGGAAGGCTCCATGGAAAGTAGACTTGTCCCTGACTTGGGGCAGCCTAACTGAGTTTCTACTGTTCACATCTCTCTCCTAGGCTCACTCAGCTAGTGAGCTGAAGGCCAAGCACCAAGGTTCATTGCAGAAGTCTGGTCAAGACCCCTGCTAGCAAGCATCTGGCCCTTCCCAGTGGTGGAAAGCCAGCCCAGATGATTGCATGCCCCATGAGGCCTATGCTCAGCTGTAAAAGAGGACAAGCATTTCAGGGTTCTGGAATGGTCCCCCAGAGCAGATGGAAGAACAGAAACACAACCATGGAAAAGTGGAATCCTGGGGAGTCTCAGGGGGGAATGAAAGAAGCTCCTATGACTTGGAACCATGCGCAACAAAAGTTGTAGAACACAGAAGAGAGCAGAGAATACCTTCTTCCTCCAAGCTCTGGAGGACAGAGGTAGAATCACCAGGAGTAAAGCTGAGGGGATGGAACTCAGAGAGCTGCCTGCTGTATGCGGCCAGCTTCTGGCGAGATGCTGGGTAAGCTGACTGCTATAAGGTCCTGCAGCGGAACAACTGGCTCTCAGATGGCTGCTGCCAAAGGGTCAACTGCCTATGCCTGCCAGCAGCACACATGAGGTTGGGAAGATAGACAGGAACCCCTCCATCCATCAGCGTGAGAGGGCAGGCTGGGGTGCACCCTCTGGGAGATTCCTGGGCTCTTTGGCTACCCCAGTATGAGACACTGCACCCTAATTACTCAAGACCTCTTGAACATGGGACATCTGTAGAGAAGAGATGCGTGCTAGTAGAATCATCAATCATAAAGGCCAGCTGTTTGCACGCCAGTTCCCCACCTTGCCTTTTTTCTGTGGAAGTTACCTTATTTTGTGGGTGACATATTATCCAGGAATCTAACAACTATAATAACAAAGGAAATGTGACAATCAAAGTGTGAGGATATGGACAAAACAAGATTGGTAAGGAGACAGTGATCACTCTTGAAGTTAATCAGTAGATCCATGGTACTTCTCTGTGTAATTTTACTTCAATATGTATTCAAATATTCACTATAGGATCCACAATACAAAACAGGGCTTTGTGGTAGTTATCTAGCTTAATTCCCCATTTTACAAACAACACAGGGGGAAAGGTGCCAATGTCACAGAGATTTGCTGCAGGAACAGTAGTACTAGAAACCACCAGTCCCTGGGCAGGGGTTGGGACATTTTGGTTGGACGCACTTTTGTCATTCAGCTTCGTGCTCGGCTCTTACCATGTTCAAAGGCAGCCAGTGCCCTTCAGATCTCCTGCCGGTGAGCCTCAGGAACATGATCCTGAAGGCAAGAAGGAATCATGGCACTCAAGGGTAAATCACAAGACTCTGGTTCAAAGACTCAAAGAAATAAACACATTCTAGAACAGATCATTGTGAACTTGGGAGATGAACTTCAGAGAGCTCCCAAAGGAAAACACTCCAGAGGGGCCAGGAGCTTCCGGCTTCCTCAAAGGCGGAAGCTTGGCCAGGAAGACTGCCACCACTTTCAGGAAGATGATCCGCAGATGCTTTGGCTGATAGTGGCTTGGTGGAGATAAAAGGTAGAGGAGCGAGTTGCACAAAAAAAAAAAAAAAAAAAAAAAAAAAAAACTGAAGGAATTTGTAGTAAACATTAGGAAACCTTCCTTGGACTAAATAGCTGTGCGTTGGTGAACAGAGATTGCTAAGAGAGTGAATGTTGCTTGTGGAGCGGTCAGATGCCTCGGGATTGGTGACAAGAAGAAGGGAGGGATGAAAAGAACAAGGGGAGCAGAAATGGCTGCCTGCGGGATGGGGTGATGGGTGGATGGTCAGACCACTTTGTGCTTATTTAGCAAAATCTGTACATGTGGGGGATTTAGGACTTAGGTCCTAGGTTTAGATTCTCCTATTTCTTATGGTCATTGGTTTTCCTCACTCTTCAAAAATACAGGTAAACAGGGTTTTAGCTCATTTATCATCCCAAACGCTACCCTTCTTAGTGTGGTGTATACAGGGCCAGGACGGGGCAGCAGGGAGTGTGTGCATGTGTTCACACTGATTATGGCCACTGGGAAAATAAGCCCTTTTCTTTCCTAGGGATCTAGCCTGCTGGTTGGAAAAATGCTGTCCGAATTTCCCCAAATTAAAATGAATGCTCTGAGTCACTGTTTGTAAAACAGCAGAGGGACACATTTTGAGAGAGATCAGGGAGGCAGTTTCTGGACGCACAGCTCTCATTGCATTTCTCTGGGCATATCCCTTCCTCTCTCTAGGCTGCTTGCTCCTCATGAGCGAGAGGTAAGGCTGGGCCACGTGAGACACCGCTGTTCCGGGACAGACGTGAATGCATCAGGCTGATTTCTGGGATCCTGACAATCTCTACAGTCTCCAATGCACAGAGTGACCCTGTTCCTGACAAGTGTCAGGCGAACTTTGCAGTAGATTCCAAAGTCAGCTCATTTACCAATACTGCTTCATCTCCAGGAGGAGAGGAGCCTGCCTGCCACATCTCTGGGGAACTCTACCCTTTTGCCACCAAGATTGACTCTGAGGAAAAAAAATAGGAAATGCTTTCAAATTTAGGTCAAGGTACTTTGAAAGACATCTGCCAGCAATAATGGACAATAATATGATCAACATACGTCACAGTTATGTACGTCACTGAGGTGTGCAATGCCTACAGGAAAGAGGATGCTTGTGAAGCCTTTGAGCTCTGAGTTCTCAACTTTGCAGAGGGAAAAAGGCAAGGTTGTCCATGCTCTGGTCTACCTGGCTGGCCGTAGGATGCATGAATCACTCACTACAAAGCCATTATACCCAAGACCCTGAAAAGACCAGCTGTGGCCACAGCCTGTGGAAGAGAGCGCAGCCCATCTGTGGAGTTGTAGACTGTTCTGCCAGAAGACCAGTGTCTGAGAAACGCAGACCCTGGAAATATCTACGTGGATGCTTCTAACATCAACTGTGTACTTGGTTCCTTGCAAGAGGTGTGGGGGATGTCTGTTGAAATTCATGGTGGGAAAATAAGACTTGCAAACTCTTAGCATTCCCTTGGGAAAAACAAGCCCACAGATTTTGAGGAAAGACAGTATTCTGGAACAAGGACTCAACTCATTTGAGCAAATATATTGCCTACGAATTCTATCTCCTTCCAGGCTGTGCAGGAGACCTCCAGCTGCTGAGATGACTGTGGAGCCCAGGCTCATCTTGAACTAGAACAGCACCTGCCCTTTAAGACATGTCTTCCCCCTGAGCATGTCCAGTGCCCAGGGGATGAGAGGGGATCCTGCCGTGTTATCTCAACCACCTGGCAACCCAGTCTTTTAGGTAGTTAAGGACCTATTTTTGCTTTAAATGCCCTAAAGACCCAAGAAAATATAGTTGCATCTTCCTGATCCCCACAACACACATCCCTTCTAATCATACAGAGGAGGAAACTGAGGCACAAAGAAGCCATAGAAAGCCCAAGATCTCCCTTTCTGAATATTTCCATATCTTTCATTGCCCTCCTGCCTAATTTGCACTTAAAGTCTGTCTGCTTCCTGTCTGCCTATAACATAGCATATGTGCTATTATGTAAAAATATACATAACTCTCAAGTTCCTGTTTACCTTCCTGGCCTTTTCTTCTTCATTATATAACTAGGACTGGAAATCAAAATGAAAAAAAAGATGTTCCATGATAAGGGAGAGCCCCGGGACTGCTCAAGGAATGACCTCTGGAAGGAGAGATGACAGCCCTTGTCCATGGGGGCCTGGATACTTCAGATCTGGACTATTTAGCAATTAAATGGAACACAGTTCAACAGAAATCAGTGATGGAGACACCTGTGTCTGATGAAGTGAACTTCCACAACCTGGTTTTAAGGAACAGTAAATACAATAGAGATAGATAGATACATTATGTTGAGTCTTGAGTACTAAAACAAGTTATAAATAGAATTATGCTAAATTAAAGAAGACAAACATCATTGGGAATAGTCTGGTCAACAACCAATCACCATTAGAATCAAAAAGTAAGCCGGCCTTTTCACTGAGTACCTCCACGACATTTCTCAATGCACTAAGTACATTTTAACCATGCAAAATTACACAAACATCTTAACTAGGTTGTTTTTTTTTTTTTTTTTTGTAAAAAAAATCAAACACCAACATTATGCATTTTTGTTAATTATATTGGTTAAAGTAACAGCCAGTGGCTGCCAAATATCAGATACATCATATACATATTTTTATACAGAATCTGGACAACACAACATTACACATCAGAGAAAGAGAGAAAAAGAGAATATTTGTTCCTTTGTGAGTTTGTTGTTGTTGTTCAGTAAAAAAAAAACATAAAAGTAAAATATGAGAAGCAATGCTAAGAAGGAAAACACTTCAACAGGTAGGAATACATAGGGAGAATTGCTAACCAGAAATACAGGAGGAAGAGTTCATATTTAGGTCTGTGTCTAGAATTTTCTTCACTAAGAAACCGAGGAGCACAACAGGTATATTGGTTGGAAAAGCAGAAAGAGCAATAACATCATGCTGTCTGTTTCCCAGCACGTTTCCAGCAAAAAGAAAAAAATCATAATCACAAATTAATTTCACAAGTTTTGTTTCCAAAAATGTCCTCCCTTACCCAGGAAGCTGGGCAATGCAGGAGTGGGGGGCAGCTCAGTCGAGAGAGTCCTTGGCAAAAGTTTGGCCACAACCACTGGCCATGAATTAGTTGGAGATGTGAGCTGTCTGTGGGAATTCACGCAATGGAATGCAACGGCAGCTTGTTCCATGTAGGCAAGATTTCCCGTTGATGGCCAGAGACCTGGCCGGAGATACAACCCCTGTGACAAGTTCTTAGCAAGGCCCCAGTCCTGCCCCTTAAACTTTTGGTGTGAACACAATCCTAAGAATTCAACCTGGAAAGAAAACAAGACCTTGAATGCAAGCTATGGAAGCGCTACCATGGTCACGGTTAGATACAAAAATGTGAAAATTCAGATGTAATCAAAAATACAAAAATCAGTTTCAATTAAGATTTGCTTTTTTTTTTTAAACCATTACAGTGCAAGGTTTTTCAAATTACAGTAAAAGTTATGTGTCTGCTTACAGTAACTAGAGAAAGTAGCTGATTTTGTTCTCCTAGAATCAGAGGTCCCTGATAAGTGAGATTGCACCAATCGGAAATCAATCAGCACAGTAATTGGAGATCTTAACAGACAGAGTTCACCTGTGGCCTTCACCCCTTCGAATGGTAACAAAGAATGACATCATTTGTACAACTCATCAGCATGAGGTTCTTCCTCATAAAAAAATGATAATAAATAGATGGTATTCAAATGTCAACAAGAAAGACTGGAAAACTGGGGCCGAAGGGTGAAGGACCCTAGAGGAGTTTCCCACGTCACTGAGCTTTTGCCACCATACTAAAAAAAGATGTCTCAGCCTGAGCCTCTTTAGGCTGTGCCAGTTGTGCTTTGCCTCCCTTGTCCCATGTTGGTGGGAGGGAAAGTAGCTCCAGGGAAGGAAAATATAATGACCAACAAGAGTGGACCCCTGGAGAGGAAAGGGCAGCCACGTAAGAGCTAGAGGGCTGTGGCGGGGAACTGAGGAGCCTCTGGCTGCCAAATAGATGCCCCTTGCTAAGGCCAGGGTACCTCTGACTCTCATACTCTGGAAGGAAAAGGAAAGAGTCAAGAATCCAAAGGGCTTCTGGGAATTGGAGTGGCCACTCCTCTTTCCCTTAGAGTAAGAGGCTACAAAAGAGCAGTGTGGCTAGAAGAAGAGCCTAGGGGACAGTCTCCATGTCTATGCAGTGGGCCAGGAGAAGCTAGGGGACTGTGGAGGAACTGCCACTTGAGATCCACAACCAGAGCTGGGTGGGGAAAGGTTTCAAGGTCCATAGTGCACTGGACAGCCTTGGGGGACCCCTCTCTGTGTGACCAAGAGGAAGGGACAGATATCTGATACCTCAGGCACAAACAGGAGCAAATGCCAGGCAGCATGTCTCTTAGTCTTTGGCCTTCCCCAAGTGACTCTTCTCTAGCCTTTCCCAAGAAAACCACTGTGACTCACTGGACTGGTTGGTCCCTTCCTAGCCTTTCCGCCCCTCTTAATGGTATGTACCAATGTCTTCCTAGCTGGCTGAATTTGAAATGAGGGAGTACTTTAAGCAGCAAGAGCCTGTTACTCAGAGCATAGGATGAGCCATGCCTGTGCAGAGTGTGGGCTGAGGCCTGTCCCATTTCCCTGGGATGTAGCTGGTGGCTTGACTCATTCATTTCCTAGAAGCACCCTGTGTGGGCCAAGTTGAGTGCATCCTTGACTCACATCTAATGGCCAAGAAGGGAAAGAACCATAAACTCTCCTACTGTATTAGCAAATCTCCCAACCACTGAAGTAAAATGTGAGGAAGTACTGAAGCCCAGGAAGCACTCAATTATTGATGGCCATGGCAGGAAGTCTGGCATTGTTTTCACAACTTTGCTACATTCTTCAGAGGGAAAGAAGGCTCCGTAGACCTCGCAGGTTCAGTGCCCATCACGACCTCACAGTTCTGGGTCTTACTGTCTTGGATGCAGGCAGACAGCTGAGCTCAGCAAGCCCATGACTGCCTATGTATATTCCCTAGTGCACATGCCAAGTGCCCCAGGCTCAGACAAAGCCAGTCCTTCATCCTGTGCTTGAACAGCTCAAGCCTACTCAGAGCTCTGGCCAGAAGAGATCTTGCCTGCCCTGCCTTCCAAATCTCTGCTCTTACTACCCAGAGTCCACCCCCTAGCTGTGACCCATTATAGCAAAGTAGCCATCCCAAAAGCATGTTCTGTGCTCTGCATCCCAAAACACAGCCCACAGCCTGGTTCTCTGCTCACTGCTCTGGGTGGCACAAAGTGGTTGCTCCATCCAAGCCAGCTGAGGTCTTCAGAGCATGATTCTTCCCTGAAAGGAGGATCTTTCCAAGCTGGTTTGCCTGAGCAAACTTCAGACACGCCAGTGTTCTCTAAATAATCCCCCAAACTCTGCTTAGCTTCTCATTCTTTCCCTCCAATGATGTAGTTTTGATCAGACAGTTTGTGGCTGAAACATTTAAGGATTTGTGATCACAACACAAGATTAAATGAAATAGGATGTCATGGAGTTCCAAAGGGCAACAGCCGTGCTTTTGGAACCCAACACATGCCTGAGACAAGGCCGAGATGTCCTATGCTTGGTGCCAGAGACTATTTAGCAGCATTTTTCCTCTAGTTATAGAGTTCCCCCTGGTGGAAAGACATTCCTAGGGATAGTGTTTGAAGAACAGACACCATCTTTGCCCACTGATGTGGAAATGGTGGCCTGAACATTTGTAGCTCTCAAGAGAAGAGGGTTGGCAAATCAATGACTGGGGCACAGGATTTTAGTGTGAACTTTTAGTCCTTGGTACTAGTGCGACCTTAGGCAGGTCAACTTATCAACAGAAATAGTGTATAAGTTTAGGGAGCCAAGCTCACTTTTAATGAGAGTCATCTGCTCTGAGTGGGCCTGCAAAGAAGATTGGAGAGTGCAGGATCCCTTGTTGCATGGTTTTGTTTCATTTGGTCAACAGAATCTGCAGACCCAATATAGCCAATTCCTCTGTCATGATGAACTACACTTTGGCCTTCACCCCAAGACACTTAACCACTTGGCCAGCACACATAGGAAAGGGATTAGAGAAAGCAAAGTGTTTTTCACACTTTTGATCACAAAGACCAATATTTTTTTTTCTGGTACTGGGGATTGAACTCAGGACCTTGCACTTGCCAGGCAAGTACTTATTCTACCGAGCTATTTCTCTGGCCCTGAACATCAATATCTTGAATGTGTTTATTTTGAATGTATTAGGGTGGTAAACAGTTGGATTCATCATTCTCTTTTAAATAAAAGAAAAAATATAGTAGAGTTGATTTAGGAGATATTTATCTTCAATTTAAAGAGGCTCTCCTTGGTTCCTTATGTTTATACAGGGGTAAAGAAGGGTGTATATTTTTTTCTCATTTGTTTGGGGAGTGTGTGTGTGCTGATTATTAGGAGAACACCATTTTCATTTGTGCAAAGGAAAAGCCACTTGAGATAGTATAGTGAGCTGGTGCAAACCCAGTGCTCCAGCCAGGGGTGGACTATAGAGAAGCAAGATTATGCATGGAGGGGTGGAGGAACTGGAGCCAACAATCCCATATGGTCCTGGCGTGCAGCAAGATAGCTCCCTACCTCTCTGCATTTCTACCTACAGAAGTCACTAGCTTTCATCCAGCTGTACTTAGTGAAAATTGCTAGATGTGCTCCCTGTCAACTTTCACTGGCCAAGTATGCTGAACTGAACTAGGAGATCTTGAAGATTTAAATAAAGAATGCTGTTCTTCATCACTGTTGAACAGTGAAGACTTTCCATCCCCTGTCAACAGCATCTGTAGCTTTGAAATGGACTTGCTTGAGGCTAAAGAATAGAGATGAGCACTTGGTTAATGATGGGTGCAATGGATAGGACACATCTTGAGGCTGTCGATGAACAACCTCAAAACAGAGCTCTGCACTTTCTAGCAGAACAGAACTTGAAAGGAATAGACAGTTAACTGCTCATTACAAGGGGCACTGTAGAACTGGCCAAGGGCTTCCGATCTCCCAGGGGGTCTTTGGAAGTTAGTTGGCTATGACAAAGGCTGGGAAGACCCTCACATCATGTCTTTGCTTCTTGTATTTCTCCCACCTGTTCCTCAGAGAACACCTTTCTCCCTCATGAACTCACAGCATCCTGCTTAACATAAGCTCTGAGAAGCCATAAGGCTCAGATGCGGTCTACGGTCTGTGGATATGAAAAAACGATGGCTAAGAATAATAGCTAGAATAGTGCGGTGAGGCCGAGTCTCAGGCATTTTGTTTCTCCTGGATGTAAGGCCTGAAAAGGGCCTGTTTTTTCTGTTCCCAGATCTGGGTTAACATGATTAGAGGGGAAACAATCCATTTTCTTCATAGAACAATCTATCAAAGGGAAAGAATAAAAGAATACTCTTATTACTCTTCCTTATCTTTGTCTCTTCTACGTAAGCCATTCTTTCTAAGGGAGAATTGCTCTGTAGAAGGCTGTAGGTGATCTTGCAAGAGGCGTCCTCCAAGAATGGTAGTCAAGAGTGTCATCTAGCATATTAAGAGCACCACCTACAATGAGGCTACATTTAGAAGAGGGAGGGAACATACTATGGCCATTGTTTCCACATCACTGCCCCTAATGTCCTAAGTTGAGCATGGCACAGTGCTGAGGAATGCTCAGCAATACTTCACAAGCAGAGGTGCGGGCTGAGAGCTCATCCTGCCTCCGGCCATCTCCTCTGTCTCTCAGCTCAGTGATGTTACAGTTATCTTATTTCCTGGAACCCACGAGCTTTGTCTGCATGCATCAGTTTCAACCTTGATGAACATGGCTGAGCTTTCCCACCAGATGATGGGTGGCCTGGGGTCAGTGTCTGGTTAGTACTTGGCATCTCCTCGAAGTGGATGCTGAGTGACTCAGAAGACTGGCTTGTGAACACAATGACCCTCAACTGTGCATTCTGATAGAGCCCTTTGCTCTCAAAAGAAAAAATCTCTTCATTTAACCTCAGGAGAGATAAATGCCAGTTTTGATGAGTGGTATCAGACAAAGTCAAGGCTTTCACAAGCTTTCTGAGGCATTGAGCTGAGTTATTCAGGTGGGCCAATGTGCAGGGAACAAATCATGCTACATAGAGAGTTTCACTGCTGAGTTTCTTTTTAGCAGTTTGGGCTCTAATGATAATGATGTCACCACTCCATGTCCCGATGTCTTCTCTACCACATGGAGCGCCCAGCTTTCTGGAAAATACCAAACCATGTGACTTAAAAAAAATGTTCTCTTTAAAAAAAAAGCTGAATGAGGTAATTTTTTTTTTTTCAGGGAAAATTCTTTGAAATAAGGAAAAGATTTGTATTATATACATCAGACTCAGGGGTCTTATTCTTGGACATATCAGGCAGATTATTTACACACAGGTTAAATCATCCCTGGTGTCTGGGCCCAGACAGAATGCCACAGTGTGGGCAAGACTCTGAATCTTCAGTCTGGCAACTGGAAAAGAAAGGTGAAACCTCCACCAATGTATGAGAGTGTAGGCCAAAGGCATGGGGGTAATTCTAAGGGATTCTCCATCACAACACCTGAGCCTGGGGTTCTCTCTTAGATATGGAGGAAAGTAGGAAAGATCATCCAGTCACCTCTAGGTGAAGAATATAAGTGAGGTAAACTAAATAAACAGAAAAGCACTTAGCAAATTGGTATGAAACACTCAGCCAACAGGAGTTAAGTCTGAGATGAAGGATAGCTTAGGCAACATACTCTTAGCAGATAACACAAGATGTAGGCACACAGGAGCCAGGAAGGGTCTCCGGGTGTCACCATCAAGACAGCCAGAGGTGTGGACAGGCTCACCAGGAACCCAGCTGGCATATGATAAAAGGCAATTATCAAAATTTGAGGTTTTGGAGCGTGGAGTTAAAAATTGCTTGTGCAGAGGAGTCTATTTTTTTTCTGAATGGATGCTGCACTGACAGGGTTGACCAATCCATCCCATGGAGGGAGGTGAGCACCATCCACCCAGGTTGAAAAGAACCCAAGCAACAGAAGGGCAACAGCTGAGGTTAAAGAGAGAATGGCCATTTGGAGTAAGACTAAAAGAACTTGAAGTTTCCAAGTCTGTTTCCTCCTTTAAGTCTAAGTGATCTTCCCCCACATTTCTACCTGGACATGCTGAGATCTGAGGTCTATATCAAAGGCCAGATCATACTCAGGATGGTAAACACCAAGCTCGGCTGTGAGTAGGTTCTCATGCTGGCCCTCATTTTTTAGCAACTTTGTAGCTCTTCTTGGATATCTGAATGTTTCTGCTTTTGTGCTTTTCTGAACCTCAGAACATGGAATTACATTGAACAAACTGTAGGAGAATCCATGTGTAGGGTTGAGCCAATCGGAGGAGTTAGAGAAAAATGATTTTTCTTGGCTTCCTTTTCTATATTCTGGTGGTATCCGGAAAGGCCCAGAGCACTGAACAAATTATAGAACAGTATGGGATCTCCAAACCTCAGGCCTCAGTGCCCCACTAGAATGTGCTCTGTCCACTGTAACCAGCTACCACAGCTGTCACAGTGTGGGCCTAGAGCTGACCAAGCTCTGCACAGCTTATCTGGTTCTGGGAGTCTTATCATTTAGAGCCCAAATACTCTAGAATTTTGACCTAATCGAGAGTGAACTAAAAATGTGTTAGCAAATGGAAACTGGACTCTTCTGTGACTTTTGGGGAGTTTGCTCTTTAAGAAATGCCAATTGCTATTCAGATTCCTTCCCTTTAACTGTGAAAGTTCAGTGGTGCCAGAAAGGAGATTTAGAGTGGTCAGCTGACACCCTCCAGCCTCCTGCGGTCACTGGCAGACATATGCAGCTCACCACTTGAGGCCTCATTGGTTCTGGTTTGCACTGTAAGTGAAAAAACCAGAGCAATGGCATCATACAGAACGCAGCTTCAGCCAAAGGGATGTTGAGCCATGACATGCACATGGGACATGTGCCAGCACCTGCAAGCCCAGCTGCTGGGGTTGGCCTGAAAGCCTCTGAGGAGAGCATGTGGTTATCTACAAAGGGCAGCCATTCCCTGGATCACATTTCCAACCCCGAGTCAGCCTTCTTTCAGAGAAAGGACCATTCCTTCACAGGACAGAAGAATGTCAAAAGGCAGTGACAGACAGAGTATGACACAAATATGCTCTGCTGGAAATGGTCTTGATTTCTTGTCAGAAGCTAAACACCATCTCAAGTCAATGGATGATGTGACACAACTGTGAATGTGGCTATCCCTCAGACCCCACGCCAGAACCCAGTGTTTCCAAGGCTTCCCCTTACTCTTCTCTGTGGAAGTGCCTTTTCTCATTTTGGCCCAAAATAGCACCTTGAACTTCTCTTTGGGTCTACCACAACATCACAGTTATTTCTTACTCTTGCTAATTAAGAAACCTTGGGGTTTGTTTCAGCATTCGACTCCCTATAGCTCTAGCCCTGTGTTTGGCAAAGTAAGTGTTCAATAATGACTTGACAGTGATTTGGCAGAGTGAATTTGAGGCGGAAATACTGTTTCTGCCAGGGGAACTTCTATGAGGTAAAACAGACTCTCTGTCTTCCATTTCTGCCTTGTGTGGGAAAGATCAGTGCATGTAGATTCTAGGGCCTGGGAATTCCAAAGTCTAAGATTCTACCAAAGCCGTACAACACCTGGAATCAGGGTAAGAGAGATCCTTGCAACATTTGCCCCAGCCCATTGAAATATACCTGCTGCCTCTGGTTCAATGATTTCAAAATTCCTCAAGCCCAAGTTGTTCTCTGGAAACAAGGAACAGAACAATCAGCTAGGAGAAGGGGCTGAAGTAGATTCCAAGTTGGAGAGAGTGGATTCCACATTAAAGAATTCAAGAGCACCAAACAGTTGTCAACAGAACTAAAAGCATCTCCACCTAGAACAATCACACCTGAGGCAGTGCCTTTTTCCTTCTCAGGAGTCAAAGAAGTGTCCAGACTAGTGACATAAAAAAGCACTCAAGGGACCATCATGGAAGTGTAAACACCACCCATGCAACACCCCACATCAGCATCCAAGTTCAAGCACCAGCCGCATCTACATGGCATGCCACTGATCCAGAAGGTGGGGAGACAGGAAACTCACTGGGTGAGGTGCGGTTTGCCTTCCTTCCCTGTTCCACACAAGTCTGACAGGGGTGTCAGGGACTCCTTCCAAGGGATATTTGCTACACCCCTGCGTGGATGGAACCCGCTCATCTAGGTCAGAGGTTTTATCTGCATCCTCTCCTTGGGTGACAGAGGGTGGACCCTTCCTTTAAAAGAGATGATTCACTGGAAAACAACTCATACTGAAAAATGTCATTGCCATAAATGTAGATGGCCCTACTTCTCCAACCCTGGCATTCCCAGGGGCACCCATGGGAAGTGGCTAAAGGTCACAGGTGACCCAAAGCCTCTGTGGAAAAAGCAGCCAACCTGGTATTCAGGATTCAAAGGTCTCAGTAAGCAGGGCTTTCCTCAGAGGTGCAAAGGGGTGGGGCAGACATCTTAGGACATTGAGTGGGATTCAGGTGGGGTACAAGGAAGGATCCTAGGCAAATACACATGAAATAGGCTCCTCTGAAACCACCCTAGCTTGATGCTACAAAAAGGATAAAGAATAACAAGAATTGTGCTTTCTAGTAGCAAAAAGCAAAAGCAAAAAGCCAATGCAGTTAATTATCTTAAAGGAAACTTTGGAAAGCTCAGTGAGGTAGCAAATTCCTCAAAATTGAAAACCAGCTTCGGAAGCATATTGTCATTGTGCCCGACTGTGTGGTTGTGTGTGTGCGAATACATTAGATATTCCCACTCACCAACTTACATACATGTGTATACATATAAATATATATTTATCAGTATAATTTTCCCTCCAAATAACACCAGTGTGTTCCACCTTCAGCACACATTTTATCTGCATTTCATTTCATAGACAGACCCAGACCATTGTACCATAAAAAGAAACAAATATTAAAGAATAGGCCAAGCATAGCCCAGCCAGAGTGATTTTAAATGCCAGTTCTGCGTTGTTAAACAACAAAGCAAACCTCCCCGAATATAAGTTAAAATGTCAATTATCAATACACGCCAGCAATTCTTTATGGTTGTCAGAAGAAAAAAGAGAAAAATCCAATGTATTATGAAATTAAATCTTAGGTGTTTACATTTTGTAGCACGGTATGTATCTTATGGAAAAAGTCATCATTTGTGGAAATGGTCTCCCCTTCAATTACTCTTTTCCCCTAGCTCCCTGTAACTGGGGAATAATAAAACACAGGATTTCATAGAAGGGTTATTTTAAAGGATATTATTCTCTCATGTATAGACCTTTCTTTATCTCATTTAAAACATATTTAATGAACTTGAGAAAAGCCCTACATATTTTAGTCAAAGACACAGAAAGACAGGGTTTGTAAAACTATACAAATCACATAGCCTCACCACCTAGGTGTGCTTAGTTAAAAGAAAGTAATTCTGTCCAAACACATAGAAAAAGGGAATAAATTGCAGACAATGCACCTTCTATCCAAGATCTCATGAGCCGGTCCTGTAATTGGTCAGGACTCTTCCGAAAAACTGGAGTCTTTATGGCATCACTGGCTTGTAGACTACAATTATTTCCCAAGCACCGTGCCACTTAACACATGGTATGGAAGAGAGTTCCAGAAGGTTGAGAGAGGAGGTGGAGCTGGGCACAGCATAATTCACCACCAAATAGCACAACACATAAAATCAACCTAGAAAAAACGGCAAAGTCAAAAAAGTCAAAAGTAGCCAAGTAGACAAGAACAGTAGGGAGTTAGTGAGTTCCATCTTTCATGCCAAGAAATTGAAGTTACAAAAACAAGTAAGGTTGGACATAAACAAACACCAACAGCTTGAAAAAGACAAAGCCAAATCAATGTTTCCTTTTTCCCCCTACACACAAACCTTTTGTTTTGAACCCAAAGCATGATGGTGTTTAAATCAAGAATTGTATCTGGAAGATTCCAGTCTGCAGAGACACTTCCATTGATCATGTCAGTCCACAGAAATAAAGCACCTTTGAAACCAAGAGTTGTTCAAGAATCCTAGTGTCTTATTCAATATGTCAAAAAAGTACAGTTAAAAAAATTAGAATAATTCATCCAATGGCAAACACAACAATATTGACTCTGGTGAATAGGTCCAAGGGCTCCCGAGGACAGCCACAACTAAGAAGACAGAGCACAGTAAAAGGCGATAACATTTCATGAATATTCTGTTATAGCTTTGAACTTTATTGCAAAGCAAAAATATATATTTTTATATATATATATATATATTTTTTTTTTATCTACATTTCACCTCTGACATTGTACACAACACGAAAGCACAGGAAAACCAAAAAAATCATAATGAGGTAGATACATAACACTTACAGATGGAGAAGACTAAAGATTTTAAATTTGGCTTAATACAGTGGTCATCAATGTCTGCATTTCCAACACAGCAGCAAGCATTGATTCACTGGGCAAGAAGCCCAGGAATCTCAAATCCAAATAAGTCCCATTAAAAAATACCTGCTTCAAAATGAAACAAACAACAACAAAAAAAATTAAGCCAGTATATCAGACTTGTTCAATTGCAAACCCTGGTGAAACTAGAAACAACATTGTTTTTGCTTTTGTGCCCAGGGGAAAAAAGTAATTTAAATATATATATATATATATATATATATATATATATATATATATATATATATATATGTTAGGAGTAGCCTATCCCATGGGGTGTCCTCTATATTCGTGCTTGGCGGGGTTTGGCACCTCCAGAGCTAGGCAGGACATGTGACGGTAAGAAAATCAGGTGTTCTTCCTTTTGCCCGTGGCAGCCCTCACCATGGCTGCTACTGAGGCCGCTGGCTTTCGGGCACTGGAGACACACTGGCTAAAAGGGAATCTATACTACACCTTTCCTTTGCAGGCTCAGCGGTCTGGAAGATTTAAAGGATGGCCGCCTAGGCTGGAATGGTCTCTTGTTCTCTGTCATTTCCAGTGACAGCAACTTTGCTGCCAATGATGAGCTTAATAGGTCACCCACAAGGCAGTCTTCAGCCTTGATCTTAACCCTAAGTGCACCGTCACAGCCCAATGCACCTTTGGGCAGGAAGCGGTCCCGCCCCCATCCCTATGACTGTCTGATTGCAGGGAAGATGGGATATGGTGAGGGGAAGAGAAGGACACTAGGGTGGCCAAGGTAGCGCCTGCCAGAACAGAGCTATGGTCCAGCCAGCAGTGCTGTTGACTAACAGAGACCTAGGGGAACCATGCAGAGGGAGCAAGGCCCAGATTCAGGCTCAAAGGGATGCAAACCATTTGGGTCAGCTTAGTAGTTATTTTCACTCTTCACACGATCTGGATATTGGGTGAGAAATAGCTGGGAACAGCTTCGGCCAGGTCAGCCTCCTACCCCCACCAGATGGAAGACTGCAGGTCGTCGGGGAGTGAGTGACAAGGAGGTGGAGGAGAGGTTTGGGGTGCACAGGAGGTGTAACTTGCAGCTGTGCTGGGCAGGAGCTCCTTGCTCTCCCCAAAGCCAGGGTCACCTGGGTCGAGCCATAGGTTTGTCCTTCAACTTCCTGTGACTGCTTTGGGAGATCGTTCTTATTCATCTGCCCAAAGTCCAGCACAGCACCTGGACCATGGAAGGCATCACCTAGGTTGAAATGGATTTCTGGAACATGCAACAAGAGGGACTGCAACAGGTGGTGTGAGGCCAGTGCTAAGGGAGGGCTCTGATGTCAAGGGAGCCACAGTGAAGGAACAGAAGGAGCTTCCTCATTCATCCCTAGGGAGCCCAGACTTGGATAGCTTTTGTCTGTGGCTCTGTGGATGAGCAAAGATGGGGGACTCCCTCACACCCTGAGAGCCCATAGCGCCTATCCCCCCACCCCATTGCTACTCCTTCCCTTTCTCATCTCTGTGGGCTTCCTCTGCCCTCTATATTATTTTCTCCTGTGATCAGTTCACGTGGCTGTGAGCTCCCTTTCCTAAGCCTCTCACTTGACGTGGCTCTTTGCATGCCCTGTTCAGGAGGTGATGGCCGTTTTTCTCCCCAAATCCTAATGCACCCACTCAGCACTCAAGACTTCGTGTCGAACGCATCTGCTCACCTCACTGTTTTAGATGTTTGGGCCAGTGACTGCCACCACTAGGTTCATCCCTGTGTTTCAGAGATGGGAAAACTGAGTTTCATGACAGACCAGCGGCCAGCCCAGGACAGTGGGGACAAAGCAGCAGTCATGGTCTCCAATGTGCTTTCCCCACCCCTGGGGACATCTCCGGCTGAATCCTTCCAGACTGAGCCATAGCCATTGCTCAGAAGCATCCTCAGAACTGATCTAGGGAAGCCTGCATTCTTTAGTTTGCTCTAATTCTTCCTGCCAACTCCTCCAGTGGCTCCTAAGGGAAAGCATCCACTTATCTGGAATCATCTTTTGAGGTAATGGAAAACAAAAGCAAACACCAGGAGTCACAAGGAACTTTCCTGTAGTCCTCCTACTCTGGGCATGCTCAGGGGCACCTGCAAACACAGGGGCACTGCTCACTCAGCTTCATACATCACCATGATGTTTCCCATCCTCTCTCACTTCTGAGGCATCAATGGGGACAGAGTGCCCAGGTCGCATGATATCCCTGTCTTCAACAGTCCATGCTGGACACTACAACCAGGCTCCTGGTCTTTATGGACCTTGGAAGAGGAACAAGGTAGATCTCTGAGGTGGGCAAGAACCAGAATATCTACATTTGATCCCTGGACTGACCACAAGGCCCTGTGAAAATCACAGGCACAGCTTGGCCTATTTCCTTGTTGTAAAATGGGGTAGGATCTCTCACCTTGCAAGGACTGGGTGGGATCATTGGTGCACAGGTGCTAGCCCAGAACTTCTTTCCCCTCTGGCACTCTGTTGACATGAGATGACTCAGAACTCCCATGTCCTTCCAAAGGGGCCTCATTCCAACTTGCTAAAACCACCACCCAGGACCAGCTGGACTTCTCTGACCCAGCATTCCTGGGCTAGTGGGAAACCTGGTCTCTCTGTCCCTGCTCCCATCCTAGCAAGCACAATTTCTCTGTCCAGGCTCCTTCTGAGGCAGCCAAGGAAGGCTCTGGACTACCCCTGAGTCCCTAGCCCTGGCATTAGTAGTGGCATACCTATGGCTCCAAAGGATCTCAGGTACCAAACACCAGCCCAAAGGGCACCACAGGACACATTCATTCTGGTGAGAAAGCTTCCTGGGCCAGGGTCTGCCTATACTGGTAATGACCTATCGGGCTTCAGATGGGCAGGCTCCATGGGTCCGGTTCTATAATAGAGACTCAGCATTGCCACGGTCCCCTAAATAGGCATAGCACTTTCCAGACAGGCTGGTGGTTGAACCCCTAAAAGGGTGCCGAGTATCCTAACTTGGCCACTGATGAGGAATGGGAAGTTTGGACACCCTTTTGAGAGATCTGGGGCCCCTCCTGGTATTACCTCAGATCCAGAGCTTCTTGGAAGACCTGGATCTCCAAGGCCATCTCAAACTGAGATGAGAGGGGTAGGGAAGGAGATAAAGGGACAGTCATGGGACAGGATCTCAGCAGCTTCTGCAAGGCCACCCACTCCAACAGGGTTTTAGGGTAGCCAAGGCTTAGGAGCTTTCATAGGTCCTGGAATGGATGTCATCTAGATTTTCTAAGCCTTGAGCACAGGTCAGTTCCTGGAAGACTCCTTGGGGTTCTTATGCCAGCTGGACTCAGATAGGCCTAATGGTCTCCAGAAAATGATCTTAAAGGATAAGGCAGTAAAAGAATGGGTGAGCAGTTCCAGGGAGGGGGCTTGGCAGGAGTGGCCAGCAGACAGGACAGAAGCAAATGGACAGCACTTCAGTTAGATCCCCTGAGTAGCTACGAGAACATCTGCAACTTGGAGGCGGCAGCAAGGCTGCTACAGACCGCGTGCTCTCCTCAGAGACCCGGCTTCCCTTCTCTTCTCCGAGGACACCTGCTGAAGCTCCCCCAAGCCACAGCACAGGAGCGGGTTGTGCTGGAACAGTTAGGCAGTGTCTGAATTTATCTTTTAAAGACTGTCTTGGATGGCTTGGCCACCTTGTGCGAGATATGTAAACCATGAAGAAAACTCAGACTTGTGCAGGATCTCAACGTCTCAACGGACAGAGCCGAGAAGCTGCCTTCTGTGGGCAGGGCTGCCCCTGCCTACTTTGTGCTTTGTGTAATCTAGGACCTCTCTTCTTCTCTGTGATGATGTTTTTTTAGAGCCCCGTGAAAGGCGTGCCAATTCAGCTGAACTGGCTTCTGACGGTTTGGGAATGTGCTGGAATCCACTGCGCTCCTGAACATTCCCTTGTGCCCACATTTCAAAATTAAGTCAGAGGTATCAACCTCACTCAGGGAAGCTGCCCTGGTGGCTGGCAGTAGAGAGGGGAATCAGCAAGGGGGGCATTTGGCACTGGGAATAAGGTATGGATAGGGGCACCAGCTGGGAAAGACGCAGTTGGCTGAAAGCTAAGGCAAAAAATTCTAGGTGACCCTTTAGGGATAGGTTACTCCATACAGATGACCACAAAGAAAGAAAAATATCAAATCCTTCCCCTAGCACCCCAGCTCCCTGCTGTGGCTGTATTGGGCCCCAGGGTGTAGGGCCTCAAAAGCTGCAGGTAGATATTACCCCACCCAAACCCAGGTCACATGCTTGTTGTTCTACTTAAGCCAAATTTTTTTTTCTTGCCTTAAGTCAACACATCCCCCAAACATATACCATACAAAGGAGAATCTACAAGGAAACTTGATATATCCAACCAAGAGGAAGATGAGAACAGGCTGTAAACATGTAACTGAAACGTAAAGTACACATCAGTAGTTCCCCACAGAACCGAACAAGTTTACATCGAATCATTTCAAATGAAAGCAAAGGAAACTTCTCATTGTTGTTGCAGTTGTTGTTAGCTCTTAAATTTAAGAAAAGAATTGCAGTAGCATGCTCACCTTGAACTAGGGGTCAGATATTGTGGTTCTTGGACAAAGGAAAAAACAACCTGTGAGGGATGTGGAAAATAGTTTGGAAATCTGAGGCAAAGGCAGGAGGGAGGAGAAAGGGGAAGATTGCATAGTTGTGAAACAGTGGCTTCTCATCAAGGTGAACAAGTGCATCTCTGATAAAATAGCATTTGATATAGTTTTTTTCCTGTTCATTTCTGTTTGCCGTATTTTATTCTCTGTCCACCAGACATTTCACACACTGAGACGTATATACAGTACACACACACACACACACACACATGCACGCACACACATGCTAGCACTAAACACCTGAATTACACAGCTATCCTTAGAAAGGCCCCATGCTGCCCGCTCGGGCAGCTGGGACTCACTCATACGCTTTTCCAACATCTTCCCCCACTTTCTACCCAAAGTCGTCTCTCAGATTCTTGCTTTCAGTAACAACGAAAGAAGGTCTGGGAGTGAGGATGTGGGCGTGAAGGAAAGCACCAGAAATGGTCGACGCTCTTACATAACTTCTGTGGAAATGTCCCACGTTCTGGTTGGGGGGGGTGATCATTATTGTTGAAGAGATGATAGATAAAATAACCATCTTTTTTTAAAAAATATCTTTCTTGAGGTAAACATAATATGTTAATACCCCAGGCAATGGCCATTTTTACTGAGCTGTTGAGAAACCTTTGAATAAGGAGGCAAAACACCAACATGTCACAGAAACGCTTAGAACATGAAAAAGCACATCTCCATTGTCACTTATTTCCACCGTCTCTCTTTCAGCCTACCCCTTCCCATAACACAGGGAACAGAACAGAAATATGAATAATTTCAGGTATCACACTGTGCGTTCCTCATCCAATCCCCACTGTAAACCTCTCTTGCACACATACTAAAGGTGGTGAAGCAAGTGAAAATTAAAAATAAAGATGAGCATACTTTACATTTCCCATTCTTTCTACCCCAAGCACATGTAAATATATATATATATATATTATAATATATGATAGTTTACATTAATATAGGAAATAGCAAAGATCTTTTAGTTACATTTTCTACAGAATCTCAGCATCTTATCTTTATTTTCCATTCTCTCTCGCTTTTTGGATAAACAATTGGCTATAACAATCTATAGTAAGGCTTCACAGAAAGAATTCTGCATGTTTTATTTTTCTCTAAGAACCAAAGTATATAAAATGAGGTTTGATTCTAGCACCTTATACAGTATTAGTGATGTTGTTCCCTTGGGCGAAATAGCACTACCCAGCGTGCCAGGCGAATCTCAGTCAGCTACACAGTCAGTATTGCCAAAGGAAGAACACAAAACAGTAGAGATGGCGGAAGAGAGGAACAAAGCAAAGCGCCAAGATTGAAATAGTAGCAACATACAAACAAAATCTCAAAAACATGTCAAGTTGCTGTTTCCCACTTAATAACGATGCAATGATTCTCTGCCTTTGATTAATCCTTTTACGTCACCCTTCCCTGAGAGGTCAGGGAAGGGTCAGATATGTTCTTCATATGAGGAAACCCAACCTGGGAGACTTTCACAGATCACAGAAGAAACTGAGTTCAGAAACAACGTCAGGAATGCCTGAACTCTAGCCTCTTACTTCCAAACTGTCCCCGGCCAAATTTGATTGGTGAATTGAGAATTTGGGAAAGCAGCTGATTGGTCACAGGCAGGGAACTTAAATGAACAAAAGAATTAAAAAAAAAAAAAATCAGCACCAAAGTAAGTTTAAAAGAAGCTGCTCTTCGCTTCCTTACCAAGCACTCATGTGATGGAGACAGCAACTTTCACAAGAAAGAAGAAAGCTCATCCCAGGAGAAAACCCCATCCCATTCCATCCATCACTGTCCTCGCTCAGCATCACACTTCAAAGACAGCCATTAGTTCTAGCTGAGTAGAAATAGATTCTTGCAGAGGAATGATCAGCTCCCAACCAAAGCGGCATCAGAACCTCAATTACATAAGCACATCACTGTAGGGACATGTCAGCATCTATACACGTGTACACTGAAGTCTTACTGCACCGGCGTGAGATCCCAAGGGAAGTGGCGGCATTGCTGCTTGCTGCAAGTGGCTGCCTTGAGTCGAGTGAATGACACAGAAGCACCACAAGAAAAGGCACCACAAGGTTTGGGGAGATCAAATTGTTGTCACTACCCTGACCTTCTGTCACACCTGGCCACTCAGGCTTTCCATTTCTTGCTGTGGTGGGGGAACAGAAAATTCACCATCCTCACCAGAGAACCTGCAGCCCACGAGCATTGGTCTAGTCCAGCTCAATAGAGAGACGGCATGGAGAAAGAGCCTGGTGCAGTTCTTCTTAATGTAATTTATTAGAAAAGGAAAAGTATTCCAGCCTCTAATAAGAAATGAGGGGCCTCAGACACTGGAAACAGAGCCTTCCTAAGAAAGGACAAAAAGCTCATGCTATGCAAAAATCTACATAGAAATTTACCTTTATAACAAGGAAGAAAAAATTAAAAAGAAAGGCAGAAGGAAGGAAGGAAAGAAAGAAAGGAAGGAAGGAAGGAAGGAAGGAAGGAAGGAAGCTGAAAACTACATCCATAAACAGAGTTTGCTGCAAATAGCGCCAGTTCTAGAATAATAAGTATGGGCAGATGCCCATGTCTCCCACACAGCTCTGAAGTATGCATTGACTTGGAGTCAATATTATTCCATCTACAGAGTCTGGTCAAAAAAAAATGGAAGGCATTGGCCGCCCAGAGCACCAAGAACTCTGCATGCCACTGCAAATGGCGAAGGGGTTGCCGGGTGGCTGAAGAGGCCTTTGAGCTGTTGTTAGTATCCTTGCCAGCCTTGAGCTCTCCCTAGCTCTGCTTCTCTAGGTGACAGCCGTGCTACTTGGGGGTGTGGAACCTGTATTTCCTGCAGGAGTGTCTCCGAGCACTGCCACCCCCCTTGCCTGGCTCTGTGTCTAGCGTGGGAAAGGGAAGTCCACTGGCCATGCTGGTGTAACCTGCAGGTTTCCAGGACTTGCCTTCTGCTTCCAAGCCCATGGTGACCACACAGGGAAACCTGTGGTCAGCATGCAGATGGCTCCTGCACAGGGACCTCTCTTCCCAAACCCAACATAGCTCCTGAGGACAGGAGGAAGCTGCTGCTGGTAGCAATTTGATGTGGTGGTCTCTGAAATAGATCATCTACATGTAATCCTAGCTTTTCTTCTGGTTCCTTGAACTGGTCTTTCTGTCTTTAATGGTTTCCAAATCTAGAGGCTTGCCTATACCAAAAGTAATCATCCTATTTAAGAAAAAGGCGAATAAATAATTTGTACTATCTTCTACTGTTCCAAATTTTCTACCCAAATTTACTTCAGGGGCAGGGGCAACAGAGACAAACAAACGACCTCTGCAAGAGCAGTCCTTAGGTCTTGAAGGGCCTCTTCTAGCACCTTCCTGGGGCAGAAAAAAGCCTCCTCTCCCTCCTTCCCAGGGCCTCCTCTCATGCTCTTGGGGCGCACCTGCTTCCTGTGCTAGCGGCCCTCGGTGTTCGGAAGTCTGGTCTGCTTTGAGGGCTGTGGGGCAGTGGTCTCTGCCCAGTTCTTCCTTCTGGCCAGGACATTTGCATCACTGGCCTCATACCCTGCCCTCCACCAGCCTGAGGTTCCACAGCGAGTGGAGTCTCCAGCGGCTCGTGCGGCTGCTGGCCGCCAGTGAGGGCAGAAAGGGAGGGAGCCCCAAAGGGCATCATTATGGCTCCCCGAGTGAGACCGGGTGGAAGGTGGATCTGTGACACCGAAGAGCACCAGGTCGTGGCACAGGAGACGGGAAGCAGGGCCAGGCTCAGCTCACGTGCTAGGACCTCCCATGTGTGACCCTCTGCCGTGCGCTAGAGCAGCTGTGTTTGTCTGTGTGGTGGCCAGCAGAGCATTTGAGCACTAAGAAGTGGACTTCTGAAACAAGGACACTGATGACACGAAGGGCTAAATAACTTCCCTAAGGCCACAGAGTTTGAATTTAATGATTTTTTTTTTTTTAAGCTGGGAGTCTTTCTATTACGCAGTTAGGCTGGGTTTGTATTTCCTTTCCAGCCTTTACAATATCTTCTGGATTGTCACTTGACACTTCCTGGCTCCTCTTATTTTACCCGAGGGCAAGGACTATATTTGGCATATAACAGGTGTTCAGTTAAGTCACATTTGGAGAAGCGGAGCCTCTTTTTCCCTCTGAAAGGGAACATTTGTTACATAGCTCAGGTCACCCCCACTGCACTAGGGGCCCCAGCTCTTGCCCAGGTAGCACCCATGCATCACCTGTGTGGCTCTGTTGTGATATACAACCAGGTGACCACCCTTGTGGCTATGGGGACCAGGCCCTCAGAGGTGGGGCCGGCCATGGGCTCACTCGACTTTCCTTAGGTGAGGAGTCTGGCTAACAGCACGTAGTCATAGGCCTGCCCCTTGGTCAGGGTCAGACTGCATGCTTTGTTCTCAACTATAGATCGCAGAAGAGCACTTTTAACATGAGCAAACGGGGGCCCGGCGGGATGGCTCAGTGGTCTAAAGCGCCTGCTTGGGGAAGCTTGGGCGGCTTCAGGGACCGCGGTTCGATCCCCGGCACCATATGCTGCGCCAGCCCTGCCCTCAG
The DNA here is from genome assembly GCA_004027025.1 of Myocastor coypus. Classification (NCBI taxonomy): domain Eukaryota; kingdom Metazoa; phylum Chordata; class Mammalia; order Rodentia; family Myocastoridae; genus Myocastor; species Myocastor coypus. The sequence continues at coordinate 10,633 of PVJA010006927.1, read as the reverse complement.
GGCGGGCTGAGCCGGCCATGAAAATGAGTGAATAAACAAACAAGGGTTCTGAAACAAGAAAAAAAAAATAATAATAATAATATGAGCAACCGCAAGAGCAGAGATAAGCCCGTCCTTGTCCTAGTGTAGGAACGTGCTTGCTGCCTTGCACTCCCTCCCAGGGTGTAATCACAAGCGTGCAGGAAACAGAGACAAGAACGCCAGCTACACGCACAGGTCTACTTCTCGGAAAAGCTGCTGCCACATGATTTCAGGAAAGCAGGGGCCTGGCTGCCAGCCTTAGCCCCTAGCAGCCAAGTTCTTGCCCTACGCTGTTAGGAGTATGCTTGTCCAGCCACTTCCCTCGGGTGGGTAGGGAATTTGGGATCTACCATGAGTGGTGTTTAAGGCCCTGCTACCCAGAGATCCAAGAACAAAAACTTCTCCAGCAGCCAAAGCTCCACGGACAGGAGCACCTAGAAATCATGTTAGCCCTTTAGGGAGTGTTACGGATTATGTGCATTCACAGCCCTGCATTGCCTGAGAAGTTCCCGAGATGAGAAGCCTTTTCTAGCACCTTCATGGGATAGCCCCCTGCACCCCTCCCCAGGGCCTCTGCAAGGGGTCCACTAGGCAGGTCATCTGCCTTAGTGGGTCACAATGGCGAGGGAATACTGGGAGAAGAGCACCCAAGAAAAACTAAACAAATGTAGCGAGACATCTCCTAGCACGGGTTCTGCGGAGAGAGAGACTGGATCCCAGTCTCCCGAGCCCTGCATGCTGGAAAGAGAGCCAGGGTCTCGGGAGAAGCCACAGCACCTTGGGCACAGGGTGGAGTTGGCGGGGCAGAGCCACTGCCATGCCGCACCACGCCCACGTGAGACTGACTTGGGCTGAAAAACATGGGGACCCTCAGCTCTCAGCAAACCAGAGACAGCTCAAGACAGCAAAGGAGTGTGACGTCTCAAGAGACTTTCTTTCTTCCCCCTGTTCTCCTCCCCTCCCCTCTCCTCTCCCGTTCCTCTTTTCCCTTCCTCCATTTACACATTTTTGGTGTAGCAAACTTGTTATGTTTTTACTGGTGAAAAGACGCACCCGCAGAAGCAGGCCGGGCCGCCTCACAACTGCGCCCATCTGCACCCATCCCACCTCCTAGCGGGTCTCCTTGGATCCCACAGAGCAGCTTCTCTGAGACCACAGCAGAGAAATGGGTCTCTTGAACACATGCTCTGTCACCAGGAAGCCCAGGCAGGGGAAGGAGAACAGAAGCACGGGTCTGGGATAGGGACAAAGAAGCCCAAGAATATCCAGGGCCAGGAGTTGCAGTGTGTGGACTGCTTGTATGGCTCTAGGACTAGTATCGCGCAGCTGGGATGAAACAGGAAGTGAAAGGCGACAGGTCCTGGAACAGCTGGCCACATGGTCACGTGACTGGGTTTCCAGAAATACAGATCATACATGAGTGACAGATCAGAGGGGCCCTAAAAGCTTCTCTGGGGGACTGGGGTGAGGAAGCTGTGTGGGGTCCTGCCTCTCGGTGGCAGTCTAGCAAGCACCTGCCTGGATTTGAGCTGCCCTTGGACATGGGCTACAGGGATGCAGGTGGCCGCCCTGGCTCTGGCAGCCAGAGCAGGAGCTTAGAAAGGAAAGGCTGGTGGCACAGAGCGCTGGGGCATGGGTGCCCTCTCCTCCCAGCGCCACACACCCATCCTTTCAGGAGCAATTCTTCGAGGAGGACCCACACCCTGTTGCCTCGTTTGTGCTCATTCTGTGACTGGGGCAGGAAAGGCCCAGGCATGCTGTCCTACTGGGAGCCCTGTGGCCCTGCTGGAACTAGGTTATGCCTGCCCCAGAGCAATTTCCCGGGATGTCTCCCACCTATCAGTTTGCATTTAGGCAGAGAAGTCCTTGAGGTCTAGCCCAGGTGCACTTGCAGGGTCAGCCATACATGCAGGTCACGGTCCGTGAGACCCTGGCGCCAAAAAATATCCAATAGCCACTGAGCTCAGAGCAATGACAGACCAGCTCCATCACCTGTAGCGTTTCTTTCCCTCTTTGCTGACTGCCTTGCTAACTGCCCAGGTCTACTTGCGTGGTCAGAGTTCTGCAAAGCAGGGAGCTATCTATGAAGCTGCTTCCTGGAACGCCCACGTCTGGCTGCCAACTTGCTAGGAATGTTGGTCACAACTGGAGAGTCCCTTAAAGACCAGCACAGCCTTTAGTTTTATGTCACACATGGGGGCAACAAGGACATTGACCAGCCATGGGTTTCTTCAAGACCCTATGCCCTCAAGAAAGGAAACACTCCATCAGGTCAGGTCTCCTCTAAGTCTTCCAGGAGCTTAAAATATCAAAATAGGCCTTTCTTTCCACCTTTGAAGCCCTTTAAGAGAAAAGATACATGTATAGGTATGTATACTTACCCATACATGTCTGAGGTCGGCACATGTATGCATCTCAGTGTGAGCAGCAAGCTTAGCATGTGGTTCCCTTCTGTACCATTCACCCCACTCTCAGGCTGCCCCCACTTAGGTGGTTTTCAGTGTGCCTTGTAACATGTTCTCTGCCCCCCTCAAGTGCCTCATAATTAGTAGAATTCCAAACAAATAGGAACGAAACCATCATTTGCCAGCAGGTTCTACAGCACAGTGGTTGGCAGCATGGCACAGCACACGTGTGGTTATTTTCGAGGAGCTGAAGCCTCAGAGAGCCCAGGGACTGTGAGAAATGTACATTTCCTTTGGTGACCTGCATTAGCTTCACAGGCAGTCAGTGAGAGAGAGGGGGTCCCTGCAGTGTCCCTAACACTGTCTGTCCCTCTCACCTACCCTCTGCCTCCCTGAAATCTCCACCAGGGCCCAGGACCAGACCTTTTAAAGGCACATGGATTTAAAAGAAGAAAGAAAAAGCGCCTGTTCTTGACTGCTGGCAGGCTGGATCAGTGGTGACACTGGAGGCCTGGGCTCAGGAGGAGGATGAGATGTCTCTGGAAGAAGCAGGTAGCAGGTGTGAGCCAAGGTAAGAGCAAGGCTATGGGAGCCACAGAGGAGCAGAGAGCCCTGGCCGGGGCCCACATCTGTGAAAAGACTGGGCATGAAGAGGAGGTCTTTGGAACCCACAAATGGACTTCAAAGCTGGGAGCCATTGGTCAGCATGGGCTAGAGAAGAAGTCATGGTGAGACTCTCAGAATGATCCAGGGCAAGATGACAGCTGCCCAGAGCAAAAGCCGCCCCTTCCTTAAGATCCAGGTCAAAACGAAAATGACGTGAAGTGTCAGTACTGCCTTGGGTACCTAAGGGCACTCACTGGGTGCCTCCTGGACCTTCGCCCATGCCAGACGGGACCATGTTAGACTTGAGTCTCCGTTCCTTCTTACAACTGAAGGGTCTGTCTTTAAAAGCAAATAACCTCCCTTCTCTCCTTGTCCTTTCTACCCTGTGATAGTAGAAATATTTCTTTCTCCTGTTCTCAAGGCTAGGCACTGTTTAATAATTTTAAGATAGCAAGTTGCTTCCTGCTGCTTCTACCTTTCCAAGAAGCTCCCATCGGGTTTGGAGGGTGTTCTCTCATGGCAAGAGGATGTCTAAGGAATCGTGGCTGCTGAAGAGACAATTCCAGAAGCCACAAGCCCCAGGGAGCACCTGCAGGAAGACACAAAATCAGGCTTGAATCTGCATCTGTTCAGCTCACCCAAGTCAACCACGAGTCGGCTCTTTGCAGAAACTAGGAAGTCCCTGCTCAGCACTCTCCAGGCAGCCACAGATGCTCTGTGTTTTAGAATATGTTAGAATCCAGACTGAGTCCACTGCATGTTTACAAAGGGAAGAGCTTTCTGCAGATGGGAGAAGCAAATAAGAAATGTTTTTTAAAGATTTTTGCTTTATGTGAAGCAGCTAAGAAAATGCAAATTATTACCTTCCCCCAAAAAAACAGTTTCATGTTTTGATTTATTTTCTAGCAAAGACTCTCGTCTTTAGAAGCCAAGACTTTCCAGCAAACAGCATACCAGACTTTCCTAGGAAATGAACCAACCTAAAAGTGTTCCCTCTTCCAGGACAGTAGAAGCAAATCATTCTCTGAGTCTAGAGAGGAGATGAAGGCTGCAGCCACTCTAAATTGAGCACAAGAGGGACAATTGAAATAATAGGACCAAATGTGCAGGGCACGGGGGTGGCCACCGCTGGGGGCCATCATTTCCTCTCAAAGGAGTCCAGCAAGTGACTTTGCTTCTTGGAAGGGTGTTCTCTGATGGAAGCCAAAGGCCTTGCAGCCTTTCCTTCTTGCCTCCCTAGATACCAGGGAAGGAAGAAGGAGTAGCCTTTGGGAGGCAGAAAGGCAGAGGCTGCCTTTCTCACCCCCACTGAGATAACACTGTTATTCTGTCTTCTTAGCTCTTTAAAATATCTTTAATTCAAAGAGAGCAGACAGAGGTGCTAGCTTATGTGCTGTCCTTCACTGTACAAAGCACTGTGGTGCTTTGCACATAGTAGGTGCTTAGTTAATGTTCAGAAGGATTTTAAATGGAAGAAAATTGATAACCATAACACTTTTATCCTCAAAGTGCTTTAGCAGGCATTAATTACTTTATCCTCACAACACCCCTGTGAGGTAGGTGAGCAATATTCTTATTTCTCAAGAAGAGAAATTGGCCCCAGAGTGACTTGACCTAGGTAGGTCAGCAGAAAGATATTCTAATGCTTTTTGTTTCCAGATACATGATATGTCCATAAGCTTATACCTCTCCTTTCTTTAGATACTTTCTCTGATCCTTCTATTTACCAATCATGCTTAAATAAGTCACTCCGTGAAACCAGTTTCCTCTATTTGAAAAGAATATGCTTTGCTATTTCCACCCCAGCCAGGAAGGACTGACTGGCTGGTAGCTGATGTCTGTCTTCTGCATACTCCCGGGAGCCCTCCTTTCCCTTCCTACAATCTACTGAGGCATCCAGCTCACTGGAGGTCCACGTGGCATCCACTGGCAAAGTTCTCCTTCCTGCGGGCCTTACAGTCCATTCACCAGTCCAAAAGGGTGAGCTAGTGAACTCAGAAGTGGATCTGGGGTCTCGCGCATGCCTTCCTTTTGTTAACCATCAGAAATACTTTCTGGAAACAACCCTGGTGGGATTTGGCCTAGTCACAGAACAATCAGACACAAAATCAGCCAGAAGTCCATGTATGCCAGGCTGTGACCCAGTCTCATGTGCCAGCACTGCAGTATCCCCTCAAGGGGCAGGGTCAGAGCAGGTGGGAAGGAGTTTGGGCTCCAGGATCGAGAGTGAGAGGTTTGGTGGCAGCAGCCAAGATCTGCCCTTCAAGTACTCTTCCTCGAGGCAATTCTTTCTTTTTCTTTCCTTTTTTAAATGAGAATTTCTAGATCAGAATACACCTGGTCAGGGTCAGATTGACTTATCCATAATAGCTGAAGCTTCTAGAATTTTCCTTTCCAAGATGGTTCCCAGAGCCAATAGCAAATCAATGTCATGCCTGGCACCCCTGAGAGCTAGTGTCCTCCCTGGTTCCCACCTGCCCTCACTCTGGGTTGCATCCTAAGAATTACACACAGGTTCTTAGGAGAGGTCTAGTTTCTTACTCAAGGTGTAGCTTGGTCCTTGAAATGATAACAGTCAAACCATAGTAAAAAAAAAAATGGGGGGGAAGGGGGGGAGGAAAGAAAAAGAAATTCAACTTAGTTTTTCTAATTTGGATGATATGGAAAAAAAAAAAAGTACCCCAATTTAGAAAAAAAAAAAAAAAACTCTATGATATTCCCTAGCCTTGTTTATCTCTGAATCTCTGCAGTCAGGAACCAGTCAAAGCACACCAGGGAGGGATGAAGGCCACCATGGGGACATGCGTATTTGGTGAGTGGCACAACTGAAAAGCAAATTTTCTTTTCTGTACTCTGCAGAGGGGAAAGAAAAGATGAGTCCGTTGGATGAGGTGAGCCACAGGGTTCAGAACAAGGTGAAAAACACTTCCTGAAGAGCTTCTTTCCACTTTCAGACAACCTCTGGGCACTCCCTACCATTCCTCCTTTTGTTTGCCCAAAACCCAATGGACATCAGGTTCCAGATTGACATTCCCATGCATTCCCTGGTCCTTCAGGACAAGTCAACATCAGGAAATTTGGTGTCAGAATCACAAATGGTCAATTAAAGTCAGGTGGCCAGTGTCAGCTGGCCGGGGTGTCATTGTAATGGGTTCATGGTGCTGTGAATGTCTAAAGAGCCCAAGGACGTCACTCTTCTCCCTGTCCCTTCTGTCTTTCTGCTCATCCTGGGAGCGTCCCGGTTCCAGGGTCACCTGGAAATCTCCTCCTTCCGCGGTTCCACTTTCTAAGGAGTGAGGTCACTTCTTTTCCTCCTACTGTTCCTTCACTATAGGCAGCATCCAACCCTCACGGCATCCCTGAGCAGGAGGGAGAGCAGAAGTCGGGCTGCTCCCCCTCCCCTGGACAGGTGGAGAAACCAAGGCACCAAGAGGTGAAGTGAGTTATCCACAGTCACGGTGGGGCCCCTGAATCAGCCTGTGGCATTTCGTGATCTTTCTGGGCCTAAGGAGAGCACCTAGCAAGTGTGAATCTGGAGCAGATCCCCAGGGCCCCTCTAGCTGTGGACCTGGGAGCTGCGTGGCAGATGAGCAGAAGAGTTCACTGAACTGGCGAGCGCTTGTCTGGATCCATGAAGACAGATGGCCAAGGTTTTCTTTAGACAGTTCACTCAGTCACTTACCAGTTGGCACTCTACCAAGGAGGAAATAATAAAACTATCTTTGTCCTTGGTTTGAAGATGACGTTTTAAGAGTAGCGCCCCCTGGAGGCATGAGCATAGAGTGACTGCCTGACTTCATTCTGGGCCAGTATCTTGGGATTCCTACTAGAAATGAGTAAGTAGGCAAAGGCAGGGTCCCCTCCAGGAGCCGCACGTTGTCCTACATGTGGTGGGGCAGTCCAAGGCAGATGTCCCTAGGTCCTGCCTGCTCATGCCCACTGTGGCCTATTCTTAGGTGTTGGCCTGGGAAGGGGAAACTCCTGCCGCGCTCCGTCTGCTGCCCTCGGGAGCTGTCACTAATGGCACTCACAACCTTTGGCTCCAGAATGGATCAGCCGCATGCAGCCAACCACTGCAAGAAAAGGCACAGGGAGCAAGAAGAAGCAGATGGTACCCAGGGGAGAGGAATAAGGCAGACTGAGCCAGGTGGGCAGGGGAAGGAAGCTGCAGCACACTTGATATTTGGCCAAAAGCACCGATGCAGCGTTTGGAGCCGGAAAGGAAAGCTTCAAAGCAGCTGAAGATGAGGGAGAGGAAGATGTGTGTCGCCACTGCAAGAATTCAAAGTAAATATCATCCTCCCCTCCCCAAGAGAGGAGCTTAGGAACACATCTTGGAGGGGCAGGCTTGCCTTTGGATGGTTTGATGCTGGGACAGACACACACTGATTAAGGACACAGAGGGATGACCCCCTTATAAGCTTATGGGTTGTAACGTGCCTACGGGCTGTTGCAGCCACATCCACATTCCCCAGGCTGGGCAGTGGGCAGGAATGAAATGTTGCTTCTGTGACCATGGCCAGTCTGAGAGGAGGACAAAGGAACACACACTTGAACCCGGGCCTTCATGAGAGGAGCTCATTTTCCAGAAGACACCTGTGGTATGCTGAAGACGGTCATCATCCTTGAAGACATGTTGGGAGATAAAGCCATGAAATCTCTCTAAGTAAGGCTGGCCGGGGTGTGCCCCTTTGCTAGCTCCTTTCCCAGTGCTCCCCTAAGTGCTTTCAGGCTACCGTGAAAGTTTCCCTATCTCTATGGGGAATGTCACTTGGATCTAGGTAAAATCACAACCGTCTTTTTTTCTTCCCTTTACACTCTCTGAATTGAAGTCCATTCCTCTCAACCAAATCTGATCATGTTATTTCAATACTTCTCTAATGTCACAGAAAACACCACACTCTGGGAGACCAGACAAACGCTAGCTGTCTGCCTCCTGGCCCCGCCCTGCCATGGACAAGAATGGACGGACATGAGAGCCTGCAGGTGTGCCCAGTGTAGCTCTCTCTTAGGCCCTGAGCCTGGTGGCTCCTGGCTCCTAGATAAGGATAGAGAATGTTGTGTTCAGGTCCAGATGCATGAGTGGGCAGCAGAGACAGGGAATGGGAAGGCATGCGACTTGCCGTAGGCACCCAAAATCCCAAGGGAGTTCAGATGGATGCACCAAGAGGGACACTTGCATCCAACAGTCTTTCTTCTGTCCTTGTGACCTGATGGTGGGAGAAGGTAAAATTGGAGGAAAAGGGGAGAAATTATATGATTTGGCAGGCTCACACCGGCACAAGGGCCAGGGCCTGTGGGCTGAGATGGCACCCAGCCTGTAGGATCGCCCTCATGGCCAGACACATTCTACCCCTTTCGACCCCCTGTGGGACTCGAGTGGCCACAGCTGTGGAATTCTGTCTCCCTTGACTGAGGTCATGTCACAGTGATAGAGCATGCAGCCAGGAGAGATCGGGACTATTCCTTTGAACCTCATCTTCCTGGGGCGTGTATTCCCTATGGCATCCCTGGCTCACAGCTTACTGGGACAAGGTGACGCTAAAGGGCAAAATGACACCTTGCAGAAAGACTGGACAAGTGTTTGGGATATGAAAAGCTTTGGGGTGCATGAGGTCAGTATCTTTGACCTAGGGACTTCAGAGCCTCGTGGCCGGCCTCACAGTGGCACTAAGAGACAGGAAGCATCTTGTCCCAGACTGTGCCCATGATCTCAGAGACATCACCCTAAACATACCTGAGCAGCTGAGCCTTCCCTTCCTGCAGAGGCAGAAGACCTACCTGAGCACAGGGACAGAGCTTTCGGAAATGATGCTAACAACTGCAACTCCACTATGGTGAGGAGACCCTACTTCTGTGAACAAAAAGAAGAGCCACGTGCTCTGCAGGCTTAGATGCTGTGTGGGTGCTTGCAGGCAGCTTCGGTGGGGGTGAGGCGGGAATGAAGGGCCAAGTTTATCTTATTCTACAGCTCTACTGCCCAGTGTCTGGAGTTGATTCTTTGCCATCAGGAAACAAAGGGGCCCAGAGGTGTCTTTAAAAATATTGTAGGACACCCACCAAGAAGCAATTGGGATTGAATGGGCTGGCACCTCTCTGGCCACGCAGGAGACTATCAGGAGCCCACACACATGGCAGATTCCCAGGGGATGAGGCCACCGTGTTTCTCAGGTGCAGTGGTCCAGGAGGATCTGGGTGTTCGGGATACAAGCCATTTAGGGAGCGTGGACAGACTTGCCCTGTGGCCAGCCGCCTCCTGAAGAGCACTGTCAGGGAGAGAGGACACAGGGGTGGGGGGAGTAGAGAGAAGGTTGCTGCTGACTAGAAGAGCAAGGCCTGGAAAGGGTGAGGACCAGGTGACAGCAGAGGGACACCTGTCTGGGCACAGGGCTCGTCTCCCTGTTCTCCCTCCCTGCTCTCCACTGCTCATCTCCTTCGTGTTCTTGTCTCTCAGCAAAACCACTTTCCCTGCAGCTGTGAACAGGCTCACAGCCTCAGTGGCACCATGGGGAAAGGTGTTGGCACATGGCAAGGAGCAGAGCAGGGTAGGAGGGGAAAACGCACGCCATGCCAGCCGGGGCCCAGAGCCATCTCCAATAGCAGCTAAACTCAAGGCATGGCCCCCTGCGTCATCCCTGCGGCTACCGCCTCCCTGAGCTGGAAGCCGTCCAACTTCTGGTGCTTGAAGCCAACACCTCCAGTTCTCTTTCTGTTTCATGTAAACATGAAGACACATGCATGTGTGCACACACGCACACACACGCACGCATGCACACGCTACGTGTGCAGTAGTAAGAGAGGTGGCAGATGAAAACCTATGGGGGCTGCAAATGAGTAGAAAGCACACCTAAGCATAGACAAGAAAGCAGAGGTCCCAAGGGGATGCCCTGGGGACAATTTCAAGGGCCTTCAAGGGGACCCCAGACCCAGCACAGACAGGAGCTAAGTTCTTACTCAGCCTAAGGCGGTGACCCCTCTCACGGCCTCACCTTCCCCAGCCTCAGCAGAGTACATAGCAGAGCTCAGAAGCAGGGTCCTCAGTCAGCCACACTCTGACCAGGGGACATCTGGTAGAAAAGCACTTTGGCTGGCAGGAAGCTGGGTGTGACTGCAGACCTGTCCCCTGGCTGCACCTGGACAGCCCAGATGGCCTTCACCACAGTCCCAGGTGTGCTCTGTTCCATCCTGCTTGCTAGGAGGGGGTGGGAGGACACCAGAGGAAGCTGTCAGATAGGGCCAAGGACACACTGCACAGCTGTGCGACGATCCAGGAGACCAAGGAGGCCGGAACTAAGGAAGGGAACGCTCGATTTTACAACTGACAAAGGAAATACTTGGATAAACAGTGAAGCGGGTAAGAAGGAAAAGCCTCTTGGATTAATAACTTTTGAGAAAACAGCTCCACAAACATTTAATAAAAAGTCCTCAGTTGAACATCTTTTCCAGAATAATTCAATATGAGGTCTTGCACCCTAAACAGCTGGAATTTCCTTTTAAAAAATTACAACTACACACAACAAAGACTAAAAGTATTTACTTAAAAATATTGTGTGTGTGTGTGTGTATATATATATATATATATATATATATATATATATATA